>JARQSW010000453.1:351949-403204 GCA_030142375.1 Calameuta pallipes | reverse complement strand
TCTCTCTCTCTCTCTCTCTCTCTCTCTCTCTCTCTCTCTCTCTCTCTCTCTCTCTCTCTCTCTCTATCTCTCTCTTAGCGTCAAAGCTTTTTCCTTTCTGACTAGTGAGAAAAACCAACAACACACATTTCCCAGCGTAGTCGCGCCTCTGTTTGAGGAGCTTTTGCGAGTTTGATTAAGAGTACCAGCTAAGTGGTGAACTAATTAAGGTGGAATAAAAATATATACCTGTAGCTTATAATTAATGCCAGTTGCACTCTACTGGTTTGAAGCAGCTTGTCGCCTGTATATGTATATATGTATAGAGGTAGTCAGTGCTTTTATTTCCTTATGTAAAAGTAGGCTGTCACTTTTTACATAAAAATCCATATTTCATACGTATAGTAAGTAATACACGTGAATACGACCTTAATACTACCTTAACACAGATTCCTCGGCGGTCCTAATACCGTTCTTAATGATTTCTAGTTAATACAGGTACGCGTACAGTGCTTTCTACTCGAATTTCACGTCTTATATTTAACATTTAATAATTGTGCAGGAACAGAGGGCGATAAGAAATTGGATAATAATAATACTTTTATTGAATTCGTTGACCTCTTCGTGGAGGATACGCATATGTTCCATGGAATGTGGCGTAACGAAGACTCGAGGCTGCGATGCTACGCGTGAACTTGAAACCACGACAACTCAGATTTCTCTAACGAATGCGCCGAAAGAAATTCCGCGCGTATAACGACGCGAGTCTGCGGGCTTAAAGCCATGATGCCACGTCGACAATATGAAATTCGAGGATGCGGCAACGGTGCATGCCGGGTGATCGTAACGGACTTTTACGTTAATATATATTTCAGAAGAAAGAGTTCCACTGATGAGAACGGCGGTATGATCAGTACGTAAGAAACGTTAATTACGGCAAGTTGAATATATACAATACCTATGGAATATACACATACTCGAAAGACAGTACAATCTGAGACTCCTGTCTGGCTTAATCGCCACTGTAGAAACTAGTATAGACTCTTGCCAAGGAATAGAATAACGGAGTAATAGGTAGAGATAAAATCTTGAGAGAATAATTATGGTACATGTGTACCACTAATTATTACAGAGATAAGTATTTAGTTTCGTATACAAAGCATGCAAGATTATTATTATTATTTATTTACATAAATTACATATGTAATATGGGTGCAACTATTACATTGTGTTATATTTAATGAGTCAATTGCATTGTGTGACGTCACGTATCGTTCCTCAGAATTTTCAGTACCGTGATAAGAGATAGACAAAAAATTGTAGGGTAGACGTAACGATATCGAGCCGTGAAATTAATTATATTTTTTTTACTTACGTTTATATTTTTTTACTTGATAGTTTACATGTATTTTTTATGCTCTTATACTGATTTTTATCAGTATCTTAATTTGGGTGGGGCTGTTAATTAATTGATCGATAATTTAGTGAGCAGTAGATCGTTCATTACTATTAAAAGGGTAAACAACGGACGATGACACGACCCTCTCGTACTCCCATTTCCAAGCATCCAAACAAATTTCATCGGGCAAAAACTGCGAACGGAATGAACGCTGTATGTTTTCATAAGCCGCACCTTCTGGAAATATTTGCTGATTTGAATGAGTTTTAGTTTTCTTCTACGAGGCCGATAAATGCACTCTTGGTAACTGAGACAATTTCACATCAATTTATTTATCATAGCCTGCATCGTCGGGTCTTCTCGTTCAAGCGAGAGGCCCTACGAGATGCGAATACACTGTAGGTTATGGATGACCTTAAATCGAAATGTCAAAAGCCGATTATGAAATCGACACTGAAAGTCATTCTTTGAATTATTTATGAATCTGAGTAACGAAAAATGAAATTTCAATTAATTTTTTCATAATTATGGCATTTATTTTGCAGAACTCCGAAATATCGCTCTTCGAAACGAACATACGTTTCATGGGAAGTCTACTAGCCTGTTACGCTCTCACAGGAGATGTGATGTTCCGCGATAAAGCTGCTCAGCTTGGAGAACGGATGTTACCGGCCTTCCAGACGGAGACCGGAATTCCTCATTCGCTCATCAACCTTCACACGGGGGTAAGTGCAACTCTATGTTCCCTAGGGAACAGGTATCCATTATTTCCACTGTATCCAGAGATACGCGCCTAAACGTCTGATTCCATCCCATGAGATTTAGGTTATGGTTATGGCACGACGAGCAGGCCTGGGAACACGTTTCTATGAAGGTTTCTGAATTTTATATAAAATAACACGAACACCGTGAATAGTCAATCTAATTGTTAGCGCCGGCAGAGCTATTGGCCGTGAACGTTTAATTGAAATGATTCGGTCAAGTCACGTTTACTAAACTGTCTTGCATGATTAATATGCAAATTCTTAATTGCGCGGATAATGAGACCGCAAAGGCTAACCTGCCGGCTGGTTCGTAGCGAGCGACTTGAATGGCTGGTTGGCTGACTGGGTGGCTGAATGCGTCGATGAACGTAATTTTCCGATGAGTGTCGAGCGTAGTTTTATTATAATCTTAACGCAATCCACGCGGTATTTTAATTACGGGACGACATCTGTAAGCCGGATTCACTTTGCTAATGACTTTATAATTCCTATCAGCGATCTTATCGGCAGTGGTATGCACGTCTAATTGCAGGACTCTAACGTGACTGCTGGGAACGTCATAATTTTTCATTAAGAAATCCTTGGTAGTGGATGTGAGAAAACAAAATGGCGCATAACGGAAACGCGAATTACAATATACATCCGTATATACGTATATACAAGGAAGATGTACGAGTGAAAAGCATTATTTGACAAAATTACGTTACTAAAAGTAGAGTCCTGTAACGAATAATGCACTTTACTCGAGTTCAGAAAAATGCAAATTGTCCAAGTAACCAGCACAGTCGTGAATGTATATTCGGACTCATCCATCTTGCTACGTTGAAATTACCGTTGACAAGTTAATTGGTTGAATTAAATTATAAAACAATCATGCTTATCCTCTTCTATATTTTCCTTTAGCATAGATATTACGACCCTTTAATTTCACTGAATCTCTCTGGCTCTGACCATTCTCTATTTTTTGTGTCTTTATATACCAAACGCACCGGGGCACCCACTCCAGTACACGACTCCATTTCAAATCCTTTTATTACACGGAGCTGATTCACGTTTAACTCGAAGTAAAACTACCGAGCTGCGCTTGCGTTAAATAGAATTTCCATGGTTTCTCGTTTACCTCATTAAATGTTGCACTCCCGAGTGCAGTCGAGCCGTGTTTAACGCTGAAGGATGCTCCATTTGTACTTTCCGACCAAATTCCCAACTACACCTCCACTGGAGCAACCCAGTCGCCATCAGCAATTCCACGTTTTACCACTTGACGCTAGTCTTCTAGTGCCTACTGAAATTTCAACCCTTTACCGACTCCCAGAGTCCCTAGTGCATTTAAATATACACAGACACGCCCGCGCGCGCGTACTCACATATATATATATATATATATATATCCTTACAAACCAATACTAACAACGCATCGTGTCTCTCGTTTTCAGGCAAGTAAAAACTACGCCTGGGCTAGCAGCGGATGCAGCATCCTTTCGGAGATCGGTACGATGCACCTGGAGTTCACGTACCTCAGTGACATCACAGCTAATCCCGTGTTCAAGAGCAAGGTCGAAAACGTCAGGAAGACTCTGAAGAATCTCGACAAGCCCAAGGGTCTCTACCCGAATTACATCCACCCGAAAACGGGCAAGTGGGGCCAACGTAAGTACGCCATTCATTTTACGATATGATTCTACAGCCACAGCCACCATAGACGAAGGGTGAGCCGTTCTCGAGAAAAAGGTGTCTAGGAAAAAGTTCCTTGCTGAAAAAGATTCGATCAAAGAATATTGGCCGACGAAGCGCTCATTCGCGCGAAGATCCCAAGGGCTTTGGTAATAATCTGAAGCAAGAATAAGGCGAAAAGTGCGAATCCTCTCGTGCGGATGACTTTGAATTATAGTAATAATAATACGAGACGAAAAATAGTGCGCGGCGTGTGATGCGAGAGGTGAGCAGATAAACGTGTTATACGTGGCAACTAAAGCTTGAGCACCGTATAAATGTCGATCCTTATTACTGTAATTTTATTTAATAAATCTCGCCTGAATTCTGGCGAATAGATTTTTAATTCACACCTCCCCTCCTCTCGGAGGGTATGCGGTTATCAATTACGTCATTAAATAGATTTGATGCAGCTACGCGGACCTACACGGATCTGAACTACGTATCCGTACTTATATACATACATTGTCCATACCCTAGTCTGTGAACATGGCTAAAATTTTCAGCATAAGGCCCACTCATGCAATCCGTGAACGCATTTATCACGTGCTGATCCCCTCCAGCAATAAAAACTTCCCCGCGTCGCAACGATTGTAGGCCACTCTACTTGCGTGTATATCATTCGAGGGATTTCAAAATGTTTCATCGAAAAAGCCAGCAGCGAATTTTATCACGGAGAAAGAAGGTTATAGAATATTTTATTCAGTGAGACAGTCACACCGACGACTCTTCTTTTTCAAGTACGAACAGACAAATTCTAACGAAATCGTCTCTATGTAAAAATGAGCAAAGCTTCTCAACCGAGAAGGTCACTTTCTCATCTCCGGGAACTTCCTCGCACCTTTTTCTTGAAGTATCTTTTTATCTTGGTGTCAAGAGTCTTTCTAAGAATTGACATATACCTTTATACTACTGGTGCTCCTGGCGCTGAAGAGTCCTCGTGACAAGAAATTATGTCGGTATAAAAACGAAGAGTCTCAACCGCTGGTCCCTAGTTACGCGCTACTGAGAATTACCTACCCGAGGGCAAAGGGACGTAACTGTCTTCCCGTCGGTCCTCTTCTTCGCTATAATGGCTCTTATTTAAAAATAGGAGAGGATACATCGTCGCGTCATTATATAAAGCAGTGTGCAAATTACACCGGCGCTTCTTCTATGGCTTCTTGAGCCTCGAAGCGTCGGACAAGACAGGGAACCTTTGAGGCTCCCGTGTACGTTTTTATTTATTCGGTAGCCGAATAAATTAGCAATAACCATTTCCCATAATCTTGGAGTTATTTATCGTTGGGGTAGGTCGAGGGTTGGTTACTATTTTATTTTTTTACACGATCCGAGAACGCCTCACCCTTGGGAACAGAGATGGTTCTGTAGACCTAGGACCTGAATCGTCTGGTGATTGTCTTGTAATTGAATCTACTAATTAAGATCTTACTGTTTTAGATCATATGTCACTTGGAGGTCTGGGCGACAGTTTCTATGAGTATCTGCTTAAGGCTTGGATTCAATCTGGCAAGGAAGACACTGAAGCTAGGGAAATGTACGATGGTGCTATCAGTGCGATAGTTGATCATATGATTATCAAATCACCTGGCGGACTTCTCTATGCATCTGATCTTAAGTACGATCGACTTGAGCACAAGATGGGTCATCTGGCTTGTTTTGCTGGTGAGCCAATTTTTTGATCCCTGTGAATTTTGGTAGAGATATCTAGTATTTTATTAACATTTTTTTTTTTCCTTATACTTTAGGTGGTATGTTCGCCCTTGGTGCCAAATCTATGGAGAATGATGTATCCAATCATTATATGGATATAGCAGCAGGATTAACCAATACATGCCACGAATCTTATGATCGCAGTGTCACGAAATTAGGACCTGAAGCTTTCCATTTTATTGAGGGTAACGAAGCGAAGAGCTTGAAGAATGGAGAGAAATATTATATTCTACGACCTGAGGTAAAAACGATAGCCTGAACATTATGGCGATGCAAGAAATAACATAATGAAAGTAAACGAACAGAATGACAGTTGTGCTTTTCTTTCAGACTTTCGAATCGTACTTTATTATGTGGCGACTTACAAAGGATCCTAAGTACAGGGAATGGGGTTGGGAGGCTGTACAGGCACTAGAAAAACACTGCCGTGTCCCGGGTGGATTTACCGGATTGACCAACGTCTATATGGTAGACTCGTTGAAGGATGACGTTCAGCAAAGTTATTTCTTTGCAGAAACGCTCAAGGTTTGTTATAGGAATTTTTTAAATTTCTACAATCACACTAGAAACAAACTGAGTAAACGTGTAACGCATCATGTCCTGTACAGGAATTTGAGACTTCAATTAATTTTCATGCATTCTGTGTAATACATGCTTACGACCATATGCATAAGCTCGTTTAACTTTTCGGAACAGTTCGTGCTTGTTCTGCTGGTACGTGAAATAAGAGTAAAAGAAGGAGAGGATGAAAAAGAGGGGAAATAGAAAAATCTCACATTGAAATTCAATTTACAGAGAAAAAAAAATATATAAGCTCTTTGAAGCAGCGGGACGAGCCGCAGCTTTTAGCCACAATCGTCGAGAATTAAACCCTATAAAGCACTGCTCAATTCCTTTTATATCTCTATTTTTCGAAATCTCCCAAAAAGCTTTTCGTTATCCGAGAACCTTTCAAACATGAGCTCACCGCTCAGAGAATTTGCAGTAACTCTGATTAATTATAGGATCACACCGATCCGCTTAAATGCCAAAATGTCGTCCATTTTGTCCCTGTCACTTCGAAGCTACTTCGATCGCAAACAGCATTTTGACGAAAAAAATTCAGATCCAAATGGATCCCGAAAGTTGGATCGCTTTTTTTCGCAAAAACGTTTTCTTCCATAACTTAGATAAACCATAGTCAAAAAAGTTCATTATATAAAGAACATACCACTTACATTTAGGATAAGGACGATATTGTCTAAGAACATTTTTACTTACATCAAGTTTTCTCACTAACCATCTTATGTATTTGCAGTACCTCTACCTCCTCTTCAGCGATGATGACCTCATCAGTCTGGACGAGTGGGTGTTCAACTCCGAGGCGCACGTGCTTCCAATCAGGGGGAATCCGCTGTATCGCCAAGCTCCCACCTTATAAATGTAAAACATCTCACTAGGCAACCCGTAGCATCAATTTCACCTCATCGACAATATCGACGGGCAAAAAATCATTGAAAAGCGTGAAACAGAGAAATCGACGTTCACTTGAAAACGGAGGATATTATGAGGTGTAAACTCTCGACAAGACCCGCCGACAGAAGGAGGCGCAGTCATCGTCATCCAGGATGGATTGTCTACGTACTGCATCCGAGATTACATTAATTAAATAATTGTAGGGTAACGGTCATTATTTAAGTCCGAGTTTGTATATAGTAACGAAACTGCAAGAGTGAGTGCGTCGCTCATTGAGAATCGCATATGCCCCAGAATCCACCGATTCCTCTCTGGTAACCGGAAGATTCGCTACGTAACTTTTTAAATCTAGACCGTATAAAATCCATCAATGATAAAGGACATGATGACGATGAGCAACGGATGTCGCACTGATATTATCCATAACGCAATGAATTAACGTTCGTGAATTCCGTGCGAGCGATCGTAACCATCGGAAATTATCTGTAAGCGAGATTCGATCTGTCTTAAATACACCTTGTCTGGCACTATGTCTTCCCTGTTTCTCTAGAATCTATAACTCGCACGGAATTCAGGATAATCTAACACGGCTGTACTTTTCTTTTGTTATACAAATGCGACAAAGTATGGCACTCGAAGAAATACAATATGGATCTGGATGGAGAATCAAAGGACCGCGTTACGGCAAGAAATGTAATCTAGCCAGAAAACTGGGAATTCGCAAGGCATGTCAGTAGAGGTATACCTTCCTCCTATAACGTGATTTAAGTGTGCAAGTTTTTTTATGTGATGCTGGAAAGACAAAAATTATTAATTGATCAGCGAAATAACGCTGTGAATGGGCGGAACGAGTAAATCGATCCGATAGCTATAAAACGACGTAGTAGCCGATAAATAGTGAAGTGTAATGAGAATAGACTTGTATATAAAGAATTAAAGAAAGTCATATTCTATGAGATATAAAGAATTAGTCCAATAGTAGAGCGGTGTAATTGTATAGTGCTTGTCAACGAAAAGTGGATGTAAGCCTCCGTCAACGTTCGAGATCAAGTCGGCTCGGTGCTGAATCGAATTGAGGCTCGAAAGAGATCGAGAGAGAATGAAAGTGAGCGAGACTGCAAGATTGAGAGTCATGATGTACGAATTCAAAAATACGAATGAGGATATGGCTTAAGGGCAAACGGGAGTAACAATTAATTAATCTATTCGATAAGAGATGTTGCATTAAAGCGGTGTCTGTCTAAAAAAAAAACAACTTCCAAACAATCAACACCCATTACGTTCGTTTGCGATATACGGCCAAAAAGTTACTTAAATGCTCTAGTTTTTTCTGTGTTTCGCTCGCGTGCCAGACAATGGCTCGTTTTGGAGTATTGCGCTGGTGCAATAACTGTTCTTATTTTTTTGTTCCACCCTTGTCTTAAATACCCCTTTATTAGTACCCCCAAATGAAAATGTGCGAAACTCCACTGAAAAGTATGGGAATGGCCTTGTGTCTTAAAAGCCATACTTTTCTTTTCTGTTATTTCTTATAATTACTTTTTATTTTGTTATTTAATTATTGCCTTTACGATCTTCACGACTTTATTAATCTTCAGAGAATTTCTTGGAGTCGCGCACGTTTCTCTTTAACACGACTGCTGTTTTTTGACGTATCACTTTGGATCCTACTGTAAGCATAACTTTTTAGTACTACGTATATACGGAACTCGACGACCAGATTTGTTCGTTTTTGTAACACAATCTTGTAAACAATCGTCTGTTGAAAAATACTTACACAATACAGTAAGCTCTAGGCCATGTCTATATAATGATACTACTAATGAATGATAATATTAATAAATGATAATATTAGTAACAATACTAGCCTATACATACTTTTGTGAATAGATATTTAATAATTTATTGTTAATTAAACTATTTCTTTTTGACGGTTCAATTAAAAGGGGTTTTGGGTACAATAATCGTTTCTTACGCCTGCGCCAATTTCTACGTTTACACATTTAACCATGCAAGAACTCGATATTAGCTTTACTCATTGTAACCAGAGCGAGACCGATAGAACAAGTAAGAGAAGAAATAACAAGACGGACATCAAGAAAAATAAGAGAAGAAGGTGACACTGAAATAAAAAACACGACAATGGACTTTTACGAATACGCATGATATTGTAAATACAATTCACTGTAGCGATTGTGGGATTTACTTGAATAATTTTATGTGATCATTACTTTATCACGATCGATTAATTAAATAAATATTGATAATATATTACCTTGTATCAACACTCGATCCTACTATTTCAATATGTTCCTACCAACGCTTTTACTATGACCACTAATTTATGAACATTCATATTTTCATTTCTATTATTATGACAATTCAATCAAGATCTTCAATGAAATACTTTCCTAATTAATCGTTACTGCTTTCCAGATCGATCTCAGGTTCCTAATGTTAATACAAAATTTATAATGGATGATTTAAGCCCTAATTGGTAGGCGATCAGTTCGAATACAATACCGATACAATATCCTCTTCACAGTCACTTATACATTTTGTCAAATATTTTGTATCCTTAATGAATAGTACATTGATATCTTTATAATAACGATCAAACCTACAATAAAAAATGTATTAAAGATAACTGTGCACGAGTCTTTCAATGGTATTTAAATATTACCTAATGCCGGACATTTGATATATAAAAATATCTTCACGACCATCTTAATCGATTTATTATTTACTCACCAATAGTTCTCCAGTTATAAAGTTTAGTCAGCACTGATGCAACCAGTAGACAATTAAGATAACTCGGTGAAGCATAAACCTTCGTTCTCATCCACTTACCAGAGGAAACTTTAATGGAGCGATTTAATTAGTGCACTATTAAGTGCACTTTTCGTAATGACGCTCTCGTGAGTTATCGTCACTAATATAAGGGTGGGGCACCCGTATTGGGCGACTAACTTCATTACCGGCTGTCAATCGGCAACCGAATTAGGGAGTGGTTTAAAATCATCTCACGAGCAACGTCATATCAACAGGGTCGAACGTTGACTTTTCTAAAAATTCTTAAAACCATAAACTTTTGAAGAACAATCAGATCCAAAGATATTTTCCATCAAACATGCCGAAGCTAAACGATTTTCAAATGTTTAATATTAACGTGAATTCCTTATACTGGAAAATCAATTAAATTTAAAAATTATTTATATCTACGTAACATACAGATATTAGAAGGAACTTCTATCGTAATGATCTTCAATTCGCAGAATCCTGAACAAGGCTTATCCCTTTCAATTTCATTTGAACAGACACTGAGGATATTCCAAGTTTCGCTCGGGGATATCTCCAACGCGTTACAAAGCAATGCAAAAACTGTGACACTTTCCTGGAACTACGGACCGTTATAATCTCACGTTTAACGTATTCAGATCAGATCAAGGTCTCTGTACGGTAACATTGTAACAGAACCGGAAGCTTAATCATTGCCTATTGTCTATTCATCAACGCTAAACACCCCAGTACCATTATCTAACCTATTCCAGTTGCCGTACCAGCAGAATAACTACCAAAAATATTATCTGTAAGTCGTCCATAATATATCATCTTAATAAACCCATTAAGGAATATTTTATCCATTGAAAAAAAATTACACAGGCCATAATTTACTCCTTCGACGCTATCTCTTGTTTACCTTCAATGTATACATCGGCAGTGTATGCCTAACACTTATGCAACTCACAAAGTTATGCTCGAATATTTCCAATCTGCTTGGTTCATCGAGGAGAAGATCGTTTGCGAAGATATAAAAATACCTTGAATCTTCCTCGGAAACGTTGGCTGCCGCAGAGGTAGTAGAGGAGGCAATGGAGCGAAGGTTAGTGGAGGACAGAAAGCCAGGCGGCTGCCGCATGCTGCTTTCAATTTCCCCTCGTCCGAAGCTCCAAGACTGCGACTACCACGGCAGACACCTCCGCGAGAACGTCAGATATGTCTGGTCGCGCGACGCGAACGTAACATCGTGTGGCTCGCCCTTCGACGTCGCGACGTTAATAAGCAAAAAAGAATAACAGTGCTCACTCAGAGAAACTACCACGTCGCGTTACTCGGTCATCATTGTCGATAACTATTCTCTACTGCACGAATTTTATTTACCTCCAAGTTTTGTCCGACTTCTTACCGGCGTCTTGTCGGTATATGATACAGAAGTATCATCATTCTACACTCTTTGAAATCGGCGGCAGTGCAGTGCTCTAAAAATATAAGGGCTAATGCTTGTAATCGTAACGTACGCACCATTGATAAACGTGTTGTGTATTACGAATCTGCCATTACTCGTATATCAATACATTGGAAGAAGCAGCAATAAGGAAAGGAACGAAAGAATCTGCCATTGACTCTTAAGTTTTCACGTCGATTCCTTCATACACGGATTTGACTTTATTTTTGGAAGCACGTCGGATTCTCACAGACTCAAAATGACAGCGCTTTGGCTTCTACTGACAGCTTGTCTTATGGGTGAGTCTTGATAACAGAAACGAAAGCGATGCCAGAACACGACAATGATTCAAAGGAAAATCAATCGGCCGCATTTTCATGCATGAGTTCTGTGAAATGTTTTCAGTGCTTGAGGAAAGCTCGGAATATTTGTTTTCATAGGAGCAATAGCAGCCAGTAACTTTGTTGTGTTACGTAAGAAACGACCTTTCAAGAATATACTTTTTTCGTTGATCACTCGGGTATTATAGTATTTGACTATGAATGCAAAAACTTTTTGAGGTTAGATTGTTTGGACTCGATAGAAATGGCTACGCACGAGATTCCCCCAGATTGTGTACGACACACACGCGACCACTAATATTATCTTCAGAATGTACTAACGGTTTTGGAACTTCTTATGGGTTTATTATAAAATCTCCGCCTGGTAGAATCGCCATCTTAACCGTCGGTTGTCAAATTTTATTTCTACGACGTCCTTGTCACACTGGGTCAAAACGACCCATATCAATTTTCACACGTGTGCAGCTACAAAACTATGTAACGTAAGTGAAAAATACAAAATTTGTACAAAAGGTTTAACATGCGCATAATATTTTATAGTAGTTAATGTTTCAAAAAGCATGCAATAATATGTTAAAAAAATTCGAAAAAAATAAGATAAAACTTTATCTCTTCAAAGTCACACGCTTGTCACGCTATTTATAAAAATTATCCAATACTTTTTTCAAAGTATTCTTCGAATCTAAACTTTTAAGGAGAGTTATAATATAGCATGCATAACGAAGATAGCTCACTCGCAAGACTCACCTTCGAGATATGTGTCTGTAAAATCAAAATTCGGTCCACAACGACCCATGGTGACAACCGAGGGCTAATACCGGCTCAAAAGTAAAATAAATACGTGAATATATTTATTGTATGGTGCCTATTGCTCTCCTTCGATCAATAGATACTGTGTACTTTTCACCAATTCGGATATAAGAAAATAATCGAGGCCGTTGTTTGCACTAGGATTAATTAATCGAGAAAAATCAAGTTTTCCCTACACCGATTCAAAATACATGTAATGAATCGCCGTTACCAACGTGATATCATTAAAGTCATTTATTTGCCGTAACCCTCAAGGGCTTCCCGTTTACTCTGTAAATTTATACAATTTGTTTGGCCTTGCCGTTAATGTCCGACATTTCGTACGCCGTTAACCATTACGTTAGGTGTCTATCTGACCGAAACATCGACGATACTTACACATTAAACCCTACTTACTACGGATTACCTTTCCTGCAGGTAACCATGAACCGTAGTGCCGTTTGTATGTAAAATAAGATCCGTCATCCATTTGCATTTCGACACCTTCATACGATTTCTGTTCACATCCTTTGCAAATCGAAATATATAAATACACATTTAACATCGAAAAAAAAAAATATCTCAAGAACTTATTTGACATTTGATTTGCACCGGTAATCCCAGTACTCGAGCGCCTCTTTCAAATATTATCCTGAATTTTAAGGCGCGCCTGAACGATCAAAGGGATACGTCGTTGACACCGATGGAAACGGAGGTTCTGGCAAGTTTTTATACAAAAATAAACAGAGTCAGTAGTTCGTCCTTTCGAACGCTGACTTCTTTGATAATCGCTTTTAAACTTTATCTAAAATTGTATTACCCACAGACACTGACGTGTAAGAAAGATTTAATAGAACTATAGGAAGCCTCTGCTATAATTTATAATCAAAACCACGCATTTATAAGCGAACTGATTAAATGAATCTAAGCCAGTGCCTTAGTGTAACTCTGTAACGGATGAATATAATGTAACGATATACGAAATTCGAAATAGCTTATCTACACGAGGTTAGTAATAAAGCTGCGGTTTTCGAGAAACAGTGAAGCTGTAGGGGTGCCGTAAATCTTCTGTATACATACTCGTAAGCTTACCTCGTAATTCCGTCGCACAATTAAGACGCGCCTTAATCAACAGGTGACGGTGACAGGTCCGATTTAAACCCACGTGATTAAATGCTACGAATTAATATTTCCTCTGCTATATTCTGAACATCCTTTGTCATGCCCTGTACCATAATCTCCCCTGTATTCCCTTGTCGCTATTCAATTACACACATAAACCACTATCATCTTTCAACTTGTCAACATCCGTTTTAATGCTGTCACGTTGGTGGGTTCCTGCGCTGAACCTGTAAGGATTCTTTTCGTTCATTATTTCTTCAATAGATAATCTCATTGCTCTACGATCCCCTGATGAACTATGCAGTCGGATGATGATTTCAGCGGCGAGAAACTATTTTGTTTTCAGATTGACCATAGCCAAGGCTTATTACCGAGTTAAGTTCAATGTCATATCCTCCACTACTGTCATGGACTCATATTGCAGCTCTCTCCCCTTTCATGATCATGCCGATAGTCATTAATCATTCAAGAGTCAACTCATCAAATTCATAATTGTTTAACATTTTTCTAACACGGTACTTCGACTGCTCATAGTATCAAGCGGTCACTAAATTTAGACAGCTATAAATTATCTGAATTGTAAAAGGCAGAATTTTCATTTTGAAAAATTTCTTCCATCTCGACCAGTAAGATCTCTCTTGGTCAAAGGCATATCGGATGAGCGTATCAGTTATAGCGAATTCTAGATAGAAAGCCAGGAGTGGGATGAATGCCGCAACGAAAAAGATTGTTAAATCAGCAAAAATTCCTATAATGGAATCCTCAAGCCGATTCTCTACAGCAGGGATGAACCGCTGGAGCTTGAAACATGATGGAAACTAGAAATTTTATCGGTTGACTTGTTCGCTAATATTTTTTTATTCTTCGACGATGAACAGATTGCGATTTAGATATCCGTTGATCGGTATATGGATATGGAATATCAAATAGTAGCATTCGTATTATATGCAGCTACAGCAAGATCGGTCAGTACAGTTGATGAGGTCGTAGATACTTATTATTCTTAAGATACAGTATCCATCACTTATAGTTCTACGCGATGATAAGTTTAGTGGAGGATATGATTCACTGTAGCTGAACGTTCTTGAGTCATTTTAACATTTGTGTATCATTCACGTTCGCTGGTAAAATTGCGCAAGATCTAATCTTGTCCCGGGAGGAAGAGAACCAAGAATTGATTCTTAGTTGGAACTTGGCGTGTAGTGTTCCGTTTCGAGAAATTTTTCTAACGGCCTAATTCTTTGTAACATTCTGCTAATCTATACTATGTATATATATTTAGAGTGATTGCGTAATAAAATCATCCAGATCGGGATAGATGCTGATCTTCTATCTAATAATAGTGACGTTTAGGGACGTCATATTTATTTATTTTAATTTCTATGACCCTATGAATTTAGACTGTCCGCTTTCCGTTCTATGTCATATGTACACCAATGTACACAGCTGGAGGAGCTGGTCTCTCGCTACGCCTACGCGACCTTATATGAAACAACCAACCGATTTATCTCTCGCTTCCAAGTCATTAAGCATCCCAATGAAAGTTCATTAAACGTTGCTAATGTGATTTACCTTGGTAACTTTTAGTGAACGTTGTACGTGGTAGTCATTTTAAAATATCAGACTTATAGATACTTTTTCGACATTGATAAGAGCCCGTGATCTTTATTGCAATACTCAATTCAATAATTAATTGAATTTTTTGTTTCGATGATCCAAAATTATTTTAGCACTTATTGTTACTGTATATATAGTGTTACTGTTACTTATATCGGTTGGTTAAATGGTAATGGTAATGTAAACCAGCTTGAGGCGTTGAAGAATGAAAATATTTCATATGGTTCACAGACCATGCGCGAGCTTGGTGCTTGGGTTTCCGTCACGACTGCATCGTTCCTCTGCATGTTTGTTATCGTTAAATTTTCTAGGGCTCTTAAGTTCACGTGTATTGTTCAAGTGAGAATAAAAATACACTCTTAGATAATGACCATCGGTCTTGTCTGGGTGAAGATTTTCAAAAATAATATTACACATCAAAAAAGCATCTGACGTCCATTACTGCAATAATCAATCATGAATTGATCACAGTTGACCGTGTCTTTTATCGTAATCTTCATTCAAAATTTCTAGGATATTGATTATTCAATTTCTTATGAAACACTTAACGAGTATATCCGTCCCTTATCGGTATAAACGTCCTTTGAAACCACGAATTTTATTATTAGTACAACACAATGATCAATTAAGTCCATCCAGTTGTCTGGAGTATTACATAAATATTTATTGCTAATTAATTACATACGATGTAATTAGTCTCACTAAAAAATAATTTCAACGAAACTGTATAATTATAGCTATCATTGCAAAAGAGCTTATCAGCGTTAAATAATTTCTTTATCGACAACCGAGTATCTTTCGTACCGAAAGAATTTCTTTTTCTTTCTCCTTCATTCGTCTTTACTGAAATTCAATTTAGATAACGGCGAGATACTAGTCCTATCATTAACTACGAATTCCCAGAAAATTCAAAAATTCTTCGCGGAAGATAAAGTAACGATTCTTATTGCGTGACCGTCAGACATACAATCACTAGAAATTATCAATGTCTAGTGATACACGACTTGCATGTACTATAAATATTAATTTCAAGCACGTGGTACATAAGCTGTTATCGTACTTCAAAAAATATACAATCATCACTTCAAGTACCTGCTTACCAAGTGAACTCAAGTTGAGCCATATAATAAATAAATGCTCGTGACCTGGCCAATGCTGTAATAGGATAGGGCACCTATATTTAAGTGGATAATATAATATTTATAGCCAATGTCTACAGTATACGATGATAGGGAAGTCTATAATAAACAATTTAAAAGAGTATTTCTAAATGTAACTTTCAAATTACTCACGGATGGACTCACGATATATAAACCGAATTGTATGACAGAGAGAGGATTGTCGGAGCACTATAAAATTCATCGAAAACGTGATGAACCTCGAGAAAACATTTTCAGGAACGACTCCACTTACCAGTTGATATTTCAATTTGTCGAAAATACCATGTAAATCCTATAGGAAATGTACTCCGGAATACGAAGCACGTGTGTACTACCGTTTCAACGAAATAGCCAAATTCAGCCGGTGCAGCAATTGCATCGAAACACATGTAAGACGTCGTAGAAAGGGTAAAGAAAAAATATCATAGAAATCAAATTGCGTCAGAGATCTTGTGCAGAAATTAAATTACATGCAGATTGCAATTCAGGTCGACAGGGAATTCCTTGTGCCTCATGCGTCTTTATTCGAACTTAATTAAAACTGTACAGAGACTTCTTTATTGCAAGTTGCTGGTGCGAAACTGCAATGAGTATCGAGGATGCACTTGCATCGTATGTTAACCAGTGACAAGCCGTACATGCAAGTCGCAGTGAGCGTATAACGATTAGAAAGGGCAAATATTTGCTCTTTAAACTTTGATGCTGGAATAATGTTTATGGAAACGTGACCCGAGGATCCTTAACGTGCCGAAGGATTAACTGGACCGTGAGATCAATCAATATTTGACTTAATCATGTCGCTTAAAATTAGAGTGCCAAAGGCTTCCACTTCGTTTAACAGTTTAAAATCACGATTAGTTGGCTTAAACGCAAAAACTGTTTGGGAACTCAGGGCGACTATGTATAGCTGCGTGCCGGACATACCAACGCGAAGAGGAAAATGCGTGGGTGTTGAGTGGACAACATTTAGTAGATACGTTAACGAACTAGGTATGCTTAAGGAAAATGAATTTCTAGGGAGTTTTCGTGCTGGTGACTTGTATCGGTGTCATTAAAAAACAAAAGTAATGATTTTCGTAGGAATTGGGACTTGTATCCTGGCGTTATGCAATATCCTACAAGAATCGTAGACACTCGTACATTTAATGTCTATGGTGTTTGCTATAGAAATTTGGTTCAGCAGTCTGTAATTTTATGGTGTTATGTAACTAACGTTTCTAAATCATTAGACTGAGACTGTTAGAAATCATACGAAAAAAGAATTCTCAGAGACATGTTTCAGGCATAATTAATCGTTTTTATTGTTATTTAAGTATATCAATTTTTTTTATTTGAAGCGAGAGTGTGACTTTCTCGTATTGTGGAAGTTACTTTTCACTGAGTGACATCGCCAACTGTCCCGGCTTGTAAACGGGATCTTTTAGGAATAAAGCAAGCGAATAGCAGCTATGTTATTTTGGGATGGTTTCAATGTCGTTTCAGATTATGTTTAGCTGGAAATTATCTATAGATAACACCGAAGAAGATGATCTTCAAGGATAAACTTTCGATCTGAAAATTAATTGATGTATCTGAAATTTTTATTTAACGCTTTTAAAACGTCTGTTATCGGTAAATGTTCGACTCTCAAATTTCGCTTGCAGATGCTTCATTTTTAACTGATTGTGACGAGGTTGATAACAAGATAGTTTCTATTCATCATTGTCAACTACCGATTTCCCATGGGTCTCCAGTCATAACATATGAATAATATTATTTCAGTTTTACATTTCTTCAATAAATCTACCATTTAAAATCTAATACGTTCGAAGAGCATGGACGACTTTGATATTTCGATATTGAATCACATGCCTCAACGATTTCTCACTGCCATACGGTGTTTCATATGAAATCGCCAAAAAAAACCTTACAATATATGTATATGCAGCATGAGGATCCTTATGTTTGTCAGTAATATCTTTTCGATATAAAAATCTTTAGAACGTACTGGTATCTTGCCTGAATAAGTGTTGAGAAAAATTTTTAATCTAACATTATACAGTGTGTAGTGATTTTTCGATTCACGGTCACAAGGCAACTCCAGCTACAGTTTGTGGTTCCTTTGGCGTCGCCACCCTGTTCAGAAGCTACACTCTCGGATTGATTCGTACAGCTACGACAATGCTCTAGGAAATATTTTTTATTGTTTAGTCGAGGTCAAGGTGCTCGAATCTGCCGTGGAGAGATAGTCTCGACGTACCGAGTTGCCCGGCAGAGGAGACTAGCCGACGGAGACGTCTCCACGGATCGGCAGAAGTCCGGCTGAGATATCGGCGCCCCGCTAAAGAGATGCAAAGAGCTGTAGGACGGGCAGAGATAGAGTCTTATTATGGTTAAGGGCATAGGAGGAAACCCCTGACTTATCTCCAGTTGTTATGTACCGATTCGCTAAAGGAACTTTCTCGATTTAGTTTAAAGGGACGGCTTGATGGAATGGATGAGTTATCGGCTATAAGGGTCTCGACCAATCAGAATGATTAGTTCTCGAATTTGACTGTTGTCAAAGCAGTCTGTCTTGGGACACCGATCGAGGTGCCTCGAGGTCGCTCGCGCTCCCGTGTTGATAGTTTTTTTACGGTATGGAAAGTTCTCGCTCGTGTAGTTCTCGCGTTGCTCTCTCAATATGCAGAAAATCCTATCGATTTTCTGCGCGTGTTTCGGAGGTGCAGTGCTTTGCTACAGTGCAGTGTCCATTCTGAGTGTCCCCTGGATACGATTCTCGACCTTCACGGATCAGCTGATACAGATCCGGTGAGAACTCCCAATTTATTAATTGGTGGAGGGATGTCGATTTTATATCATTTGCTCTTTGTATTTCGCACTATTTACCTGGCGCTTACTCCGATCCAAAAATCGACAGAATCCGTTAAGCTATCGTCCTTTCTGATAGGTTCCGTCAGAGCTCTCGTTTTGGCGGAATAGAGGCTTTTTCACCTCAACTCCCAGGTCATACCGGCTCGTCAGTTCCCGGTGAAAAAAGAATTGGCTGCCGTCCGCCTGGCATGCGGATGCATGGGCGAAGGGTGAACGGCCGAAAGTGACGTAGGTTAGTGCTCGGATTTTCGTTACCGGTATGTCAAGTTAAGAAAATACGTTACAACAGGGACGATTTGGACTCCAATAAAATTGAGATTATTTGACCTGACGTAGAAAAGGAAGGAACAAAAGAGAAGCCAAAACCGCGGGAAAACCGTATGAAACAGGAAGAGATGGAGTGAAAAGGGATGGAGCGAAACGCGGCAGTATTGGAAAATAAGAGCAAACTCCGAGCAGGGCCGCAGTGAGTGAAGGAGTCGACTCGAGGATTTCATATCGAAGTCCCAGGTTACCTAGTCTAGAAAGCCTCGGCTAGATTTGATAGTTGGCAACGCCGTGTACTGGCTTTATGTTAATGAGTGGTAAATTATCGGAAAAGAGACCGCTTCGCGGAGCAGGCTTCCATGCCGTAACGGAGGTTGGTAGAACTTCTCGCTTCAGCGCCAAGTGTACCACTCACTCTAAATCCAATAGCTCGGTCATATAGGTGGTAGCTCACTTATGGCTGGACTGTAGGGAGGTTGGTATACCTACTCTTCAAGGTCCTCGAAGAAATTGTGCGTCTCGACTATACGGCAAACTCTGTAATTCCATTGACGACCCTATATCGACTATTTGTTATAGATTCTGATGCTGCGTCCCTGGTTAAATCGACGCGCCCCTTTTACTTCTTCCTTTTTTTCACCTTTAAAGCTACCTCGCATCGTGACAATGGAGACTCGACTTTTCCAATTTACTGCCACGTGTCATGGCCATTTAAAGGCCTCTCATTGCTTCCATTTTCTATGCTGTCTAATAATTCGTGATCATTAAAACTCTGTTATTACTGTACAGAGATTATACATAAATCCTTATCTATCGAGAGGGACTGTTAGTTACTTTCAAGGTATCATAATATACGTAGAATTTTACCCTACAGAGTCGGATTGCATTCACGTACCATTTGCCAAAGTGTACAGTATTTTCGAAGATTATTACATATGGAACGCGAAATTTTTGCGGACAAATATTTACAAAAAAAATATTCTATATCTAAATATAGTATAAAAACTATATTCAATGATCTATTACTGTAATCTATTTCAAATTACAGATTTTATAGGAATATAAACTGGTTTACGCAAATCTATGAATATAAAACAATTTTATCATGTCTATTAACCTTACACACAATATCGACAATATGTTCTGTCACACAGTAACAGAATTTTTGTATTACGATTTACTTGTCAAGATACTTTTATCGCGGCTTCTCAGCCGAAACCAAGAGGATAATTACGATACTACCAACAAGATATGTCTAGAATCTACTCTGTGAGTATAAAAGATTTCTTCCTGTGGACGTCGAGACGCTTACCGTGAACGATACAATTTTGACACTTGTACGATACTTTACTGCTTCCTAAACACACCGACCAAAACAGCTGTCAATACCCCGCTACTTCAAATTTTTTTTTTCATTTTTATTTTTTTTTTTCATTATCATAATCGAATACATAAATTCGGAAACTGCAAGGTAGCGCCACGTTCTGAGAGAAACTTGCGCGAGTCCTTATCAGAATCGTTTTCGTAAACGTAAATGTCGACTCGACAGAAATTCCCGTCAATACTATTATATTTATACGACACGGTTCCATTCCGCAGCATGTGATCTCTCAATGTTTATCTATAATAATGTATCGGGACTCTGCCGATCTGTAAAAATATATACTTCTGCTAATAAAATACCCTCTACGTATATATTATGCGCCATGTTATGTTATCTTATGCTACTGTCAATAACGCCAAGATTCTGACGAGTTTTCCTGTCTGTTTTCCTTTCGACAATATTTACCATCCGAAACATTCCCTCAAGACCTAAGATATTTTCTGATGCATACCAATGGCTAATAAACATAGTTGTACCTAAACTTTGAGCTTCTAAAATGCATCTAACAGAAGAAAATACGTATCTACATACATATATACAAAGGGCTATATTTTCACTTTGAAAATTTCATGTTTATCCATGCGTCGCAGTCGTTAAAATTTATACCATGAAATCTAGTGCATACCGTATTTCCGTTTTTCCAAATAAATTCATCCGGTATATAGAGCAAAGAGGATTTCTGTACTTGTGAATTTTTTACAAAACATTTTTCAACTCTGCTTATACGTCCTCGGAACGAATCGGAATCTGCGTGCGAAAAGCGAGTGGGGATTAACGTGCAGTCCTTTCTCGTAGTGGTAGCAGTTGTCGGTTTTGCCGAAAGGCAGCCATGAAAGGCAAGCAAGGTATGCGCCCATTCTCTATATATATGTATATAATGTCGATATAAACAGGTATAGTGTTTAGAGACATTCTACCACGCTATCCTAAGCTCGCTTAGCTCACTCGCTACCTCTTCGCCTATCATGTTCTCCCGATGATTCTAAACCACGGTTTACCAACAACTGACGGATACCCGGCACTGTTCACGATCCAGGTTCTCTCTAATCCAATTCCTAATCTCCCTTACGGTCTAGTGGCAATACCACAATGCTACCTTCTAACTAAAGCAGTATCTCGCAGACCACATGGATTTTTTTCCTCCAGACACTTCCTTAATCCTCTCTTATCCTAATCCTTAATGTCGTTTGCCTAATCCGCTGCAAGCTCCTACGCAGTGGACAATTTAGAAATTGACACATTTTTCATGAATTTCACGATCATACGATTAGCCTTGCAATAAAAATGTAGAGAAATTTTATTGATAGTTTAGCGTAACTAATGGTTCGATTAGCCAACGCTTTAAAAATAAAATAAACAACAATCAAATTCGGAACACGTGGACATCTTACAATAAACAAACGTATAGTGTTTTTAGTTTTATTTTCCTCAAAAAAATTTCATACAATGTGTTAGTAATAAAGGAATTGAAGTTATGTTGAACGTTGTAATTTAAGAGAGCAAATCTTAATGGAATTTCTTTAGACGAATTTGTGAACGGTTTGCGTATTATCGTTACAAATGTTAATCAATACTCTCGTGTTGCTCCTGGTGGTGCAGCAGTAGCGAATTCTTAGAACAGAGTCTTCCTACCAACCCTACAATAGTTTTCTGAGATCCTGGTTGCTTCCCCGGCCTACGTTCTCAGCGCCATTGTCCAGGCGCGGTCAAGCGTTCCGTATAGGAATTTCCCTAGTTACTATACCTATATGTACTTAAACTTGAAACAAAACTAACAGACGACTTTCTGAAACTAAGAGTCTTCTCTCCGGCCGAGAATATTATTAAATTTAAAAACCGTCAAGAGATTTTCTTATGAAGTGGCATTTCCAAAATTGGTTTATCACGTTTCATCCAAACAGAAGTAACCAAAGTATCAAAATTAGATAAGCGACCAAAAACATGTTTAATTTGTATGAAAAATTAATAACAGCGATCGTAAAACAATGAAATATGTTACAAGGACCAATAAAACAAAATTGAATATCAATAATTCTCCAATCACTGATCGATCAGTAGCGTCTAATAATTTTTCTCTGTCCTATTCATTCATTTCGTCCAATGTAGTACAAACGTTTTACCACCCACGTCATACTACAATACAATAGCTACTGTTCTCATAATGACGACACAACAAAAGGATCGCTTCTGCGTAGGCCTGGGCACCAACCCCCTGTGCTTCGTGTTCTCCTGTTGCGTTGCATGTTTTTTCTTTGTTCAACGTTTCCCTATATACGAGCCATTATGCGCGTAGACATTCATACTTTGCGTACGGAATGTTCCAGCCTCAGAGGAGACACGTCTAGGCCACCATACGAGTCTACATTAAAACGCCTGATGTCACATATGTGCGTGAGGTGCGTGCGAAGGAAGGCTTCCTCGTCATGCAACCCTAGTAATGCGTGTATGAACAAGACGACGTAATGTGCGTGTCACACGCATTGTTGAACCCAAGTACCAAACTATTGAGAGTCCCTAAAAAGTAACAGGTACCAAAGACCCATTATCTTAAATTTATAAGAAAAATCAGTTGAACAATTGAAAGTAAGACACAGCCCACAATGAAAAATAAATCCTAATTAATAATTCCACTGTGACACATATGACATAAAATAATAATAATAATATATCCAGAAATAGAGTAAACGAGAGTTAAACCTAGTGGAGTCACGCTGGAAGATCAAAATCGGCAAATCGGACTCTTTCAGGCTATTTAAAGAGCATCAGGACCTCAGCAGCGTGAATCAGTTGATTAAACGGAAATTATTAAATTCCCTAGATGGAACCTGCTAATTAGAAAATAGTTTAACTCAAAGTCAACTTCAGCATTTTAAGCTTAACTTTTGAACTGTCTCGCCCAAGTGGGTCAATTTATAATCGGATGCGATACAATTCTGTTCATATATTAACGAGGATCTTTTAATTTTTTAATTAGAGATTGATCCTGAAATAAATGTACTTCAGGACCACATACGTAGGATCCTTTGATCAGCTATATGGATCCTAGGAAAATGTTGTCGCACTGTATGTACACACAGTGTGTATACTCGGTGTTTTTATGCGTTCCGTGCACAGTTGGACCGCAGTCAGGTTTCTGCCTCGCCCAAAAAGGAGTAAAGGAGGAGCCAAAGGAGGAACAGGGTTCATCATGCTTCCCCGATAACCTACGTCCGTCCGGCAGTGCGTGAGCCTAACCATTCTGGGAAGTCATAACATAGGCCTACATCAACACTCCGTTGATCAGTGTTGAGTGTACTTTACCACGTAGCGCTGTGTGCGTACCCACGTGTACGTGAGGAACCCTCGGGCCCTTCGAACACTCCCTGCGGGGGCTGATTCCTTGGTAGAGCCACGCACTGCCCCTTAGGCCCTTTGTTCTTAGCCTCCTCAGAACAGACGAATCGACATCTTCAGCTTGGACTTTGTTGTCCCTTCGCATGGCAAGTTATCCTTTGAGCAACCTTAGGAACTTCGCTGGGACAGTTCGCTGGATTTTCCAAACGAACGTCAGCATCGGTTCGATAAAAATTGGAATCAGAGTTGACGTTACGTTTTCGTTCGGAACATAGCTATATCAATTGATAAGGGTCGAGGGCATCAATCTTGATTCTGAAATTTTATGAATTCTGAGTGTTTACATTACTACGTCTCTTTGTTTCGTCGGTAAGACTATAGAAGGTGGCGCTAAAGTATTTATATTTTGCCTGGTTTCTCACTGGGTCATGCGTGGATGATTATTCAATGTCGACATGATTATCTGTAGACACCATGAAGCTATGTCGTATCTCACAAGACACGTCACTGAGATACCAAGTATGACACATCATTGAATTATTGATAAAGCCGTTAATGGACGTAGTGTGGACTGGAAGCGTAAGTGCAATTACGACATAGATACGTGTCAGAAAGGATTATACGTAACTTGAACGTAAGACGGTGAACCTGGGAAACGTGCCGCAACGTTTCCGAGGGCTGACTCGCTGCCATTCATGTCGATGTCGCTTGCATCGTGCGATACTGCTACTCCCACGCTTCGACCTCCTGTCCGGGATGTGACCCTAGTAAAAATTCTCGTTTTCTATTATTCCACCCGAATTAATATCCGTGTCGTAACGACGCCCTGACCGATCTACAAGAATTGCCCCCTACGTTTCATACGGCCCTGCTACGCGACGCTGTCACTTATCCAATATCTGCAAACAAAAAACGGTTACTGTTGCCACTTGGAATTAAGGGTGGACCTCATTCAAACACTTATGCGATTATGGATGGTAGGTGGGAATTTTCTGAGTTGATATTCATGCTACTAATATAATAAAAATATATATATATATAGAGAGAGGGAAACGTAATTATAGATTAATAAACGCCTTAATAACAAATATTAAATTTCACGCTGATTTACGCTCCATATTTATTTAAGTAATTTTTTTATTGTCTTCAATACGCTGCCATTTATAGTGCCGTAATAGAATTCACTATTTCAATGCATACATAGGATGTATATAGTAATGTAAAGTTAAGCTGAACTTTTTTTTTATACAAAATATCGCACAATGTAACAGGTTAGTATATCGCGACTGAGTCACATTTACAAGTGCGTCGTGTGCTTTTCTTTCATTATTTATTTTCTTTCTGATTTCCTGAGTAATTACAAACTGACGAAACTCTGGTTTTCTACGTGGACAGTACTCATCTTTATAATACACAATTTTCTCGAGATAAGCAACACGGACAAGTGTACACAAAAAGTAATTAAAGACGTTAGAAAGCCTTGAAACAATGTTACATTACGTACCACACGCACAGGGCTGATAACCAAATGTTCTTCAAGCACGTGTTCTCATAAAAAAAAAATAAAGATTCTGCACGAGAAAGTACCCACCGAATTATTTTATGTCAGATAAAGGCTAGTTATAGTTAATTATTTATTCATAAATCTAAAAATTCGTTAAAACTTCTATCGATATGTGGTTTTCTTATTTTTTCTTGATTTTCGTAGTCTTCATTCTCAAGTCGTGTAAAATATTTTAAAAGTAATATTCTCAGCAGAACTGTGCATTAAGCCGAATAATTTCGATCAACATTTCAAGGAAGCCAACTTGCAATTCCTACGATCCTAATAGACAAGGGGCTAGTCTGTTCTAACCCATTACTTCCAATCAAAGAACTCAATTCCGCTGTATTCCTCTGCCCGCTGGTAATATATCACGCATAGACACTTGAAACCCAATCGAATCGATCGATAATGATATATTTCTTTGACTGAAAATGAACTCCTGCAATGTTGATACTTCTCTAATATCGCACCGACAAATTCATGCCACCTCCTTACTTCTGTTTAATCTTTAATAGCTCTCGCTAGTAGTAAATCATAATAATAACTTTTCTCTACCATATGATGAACTCCTGACGATTCACAATTGATCATGCTTTACCTACATAAGCAGGTATTTCACGTTCCGTTACCTTCTTTCACATTTTAAAGTAATCACCCAGTAAAAATATAATATTAAATATTATAACCTGTAAAATATATCGTCATGCAAATATTCTGAAATAAATTTCATATAATTTTATTGAAATTTATATTTATGCCAGAACGATTCCTACATTACAGCTTTTTGATATCAACTTTTGAAACCATTCCTCATTATATAGAATTTTTATCGTGCTATAAAATTTCACCCTTACCAATCCTGCTAGTAAACTCGATACTCCCCTCGTGTGCTCTATATAGCGAGGGTTATAGTATTGTTAGCCAGTGACAGAAGGGAGTTAGCCAAACTCTCCTGGTAGTCACAGCTAGGAAGCTCTATAGTTGATGACGGCTTCGCTGTTTCCCAGAATAAAGGAGGGATGTTTGAGGGTGCCATTTCGACTGCCCTGCACAGGGGTTGAAAACGACCCCCAGCATTGTCGTGCTTTCCTGTTACCAAACCGCCCTTGTTTTCCAATAAATACAAAGCGATACGCATTGTCATTGGACGTAATATTTTTACCACCCTTAACTGCATGCAGTTCCGAAAACGTTCGCCAGGCGTTCGCGCGAATGCATTAAAAACCGATAACCGCTATTGGAATATTGGTTCTACCTTCTCTCCAACATGAGATCCTATTCCGTTTCCGGTCGAGTTTCTACTAGCTGGTTATTTTAGACTATCGCAACGTTACCACGCTGCGTTCGATTTATCGATTTACCCAGCATACACTGACCCAACCAACCCTGGCCTGTTTTCATGAATATACGCCGTTAGTCACGAAACCTCTAACTCCGTATGGCAGCCCGCTCCAAGAACCAATCGGGAATTCCTATTCTCGTCTGTTAAGAGCCCTATTTATTGGATATCGAACGTCAATAAATACGTCACCGATTATAGTCCGTCTCAAATATCAAGGAGTCAATTAAGTACATGAACGATATGACAAAAATATTAGACTCAGATTACGTATCGTTAACACAGAATGGTGTAACTGTCATTGAAATACAAATAGCTTGATATTTAACAAACAAACATATATGCAATAATATTTTTAAAAAAATTTTATATATATAAAAATCCATCCTCAGTCGTTATCTTACAAATATAAACTATAAAAATGTATTTAATCAATTCATAATAATTATTTGATATACGTTGCTTAATAAACAAAAGTATAAATTTTGTAGTCCAACAAAAAAAATACCTGGTTAAAATATTCTAATGATCTAATAATGCAGTAAACATCCTAGTGATGGTCCTGGGTCCCTGATCAGGAGGTAGGTCACAGAAGACCTCCTTGTCGCATCGGTTTCCAATAAGCGACCAGGGCCGCTTCACCCTCTCGATGAAGCCATCCCCCAATACAAACAACAGAGCTACCCCCAACCAGTCGGGACTTGTACCAACCCCTATTCGAAGGTGAATTGGGAGGTTTCTCATGTGCAACTGGATACCTCCACGGAGGGATGTAATCCTGTCATCATGGCGGGCATCCGCGACGCTTCGCCTCTCAGAAGACGCCGAGAAAAATGTCGCTACTTCTTTCTCGCCGGAGAACTTTTAGCAGCGAGACGTCCAGAGAGAGACAATCCAACCTTGATACGCCGATCGTACGGGCCACTTAAGCAGCATTGCGTCTCACTACAGCCAGGGTAACATACCCGTTGAAGGGGTTGCACCATATCGCATCGCGTGCATTGGCCCCAAGGGGATGGAATCAGATTTTTCACTTTGGATACCGATATATTTACATGCATACGTCACGTTCCGCAGGGGCTGCGCACTTCGTAATACCGACTATTGATTTGCGATGACACTAGGGGTGCATGCACATGCATGTTAGCCGGCGACAAACTGAATGGAAACTCGATACTGCTCCATACAGAACTCCCTGTTCTCGATGTAGTATTTACTCTGTCGAAGTTCTAGCATTGGTCTCCCTAAGAATTCACTGTAACGCTTGTAAAATTTTTTTTGAAATTTATTATCAGATTAGAATAAAAAACTTCACTTTTTTTTTAACACAATTTAACAGAGATATAAATGTCTGGATAAACGTATAACTACCGGTACTGGAAGCGGTAAATTCGCCAATGTTATTCGACTGCGTTTTACAGCAGTACGAATTTTTATAAACGATCCTTACCTGTTATCTCGCTATAAATATCCGTGCTATCTGAAAATTCTACTAAAAGCCATAGATCACGTTATAGAAATGTTTTAAGCTGCAATCGAACTAAAGTTATTCTTACAATTAGTATGCTAAAAAACTTGCACGAATTGCTCATAAGTAACCCAAGAAAAATAATCATGATCTGACGGGGATGATGTTTGTTAAAAAAATTGCGTTGGGCTGTTAATACAAGATGGCCAGCCGTTCGTTACCCCCTCGGTCATGTGCTCGCCGGGTGTTTCGTCCTGGTTGCCAACATTCATCCCCAACATCGACCTCCCCGAATGTCATGATTTCCACATTTTTGCAGAGAACATTCGAGCCGAGTAGTAAACAACGACAGGTTATGTATGTATGTATAATATTTAGTTGAGAATTTTAGCTTTTTATGGAAACCACTTAAAATTGCATATGACGTCGTATGACATCGATCGAACCCTTACTGCGAGATAATATTTTTTTCAACATTCTGACGTCATTGTGACACAGAATTGCAAAATCCATCCAAACCCTATATGAAACCGCAGCTCGTACAAGCCCTTTGAAAGCATACGGAGACAAGAAAACTACCCCTAGACGAAGCAGCACTCTCGATTTCATGTTCTCCTGTTATAAAAAGCCTCGAGCCACGCCAAATGAAATTCTTTCCCGGGCATTTCAGACTAGTGCACACAGGGATGGCGCACCCCAGCTGTGCTTTCCATTTTTAAAAGTGGAGGGTGTTTATTCACTTTCTCAGCTTTATGAGACGCTGCTACTGTATTCCTCGTCCTCACCCCTCGACGGTTGAAATCCGTCTGCTGAAGAAGCCGAAGAAAAATCATCTCCGATTTCTTAAGTCCAAGATCCTGATACTGACAATGAGTGTCGAGTGATCGGCGTTCGATCAGACTCGGTGTCTCGGTTGTGTGGTAAGGCTAGAGCTTGAGAGAGAGAGAGAGAGAGCGAGTGATAGGGAAGGTGAGAGAGAGAGGGAGAGAGGGAGAGGGAAGACCGGATCACCGACGAAGAGGAGTGAAAGGGAGTATGTAGTTAGGGTAGGGATTAAAACTGGTCCATGAGTTGGAGATGAAAATAAACCAGCTTGGTTCCTCTGCGCCCCTAATAGACAGATGCTGAAGATCATCTCGAGACGTGGACCACGCTTGCAGCATCTCGATTATCTCCCATCACACGGAACCCTCGATAGGTGCGATTAGGCTCATCGCGAATCTCGAAGTTAGATAAGTCTAAACTTAAATGCAGAATCGTAGGAAAAATCTAAAAATCATTATAATCGACCTCAACGATTAAAACAACGTTGATGATTTTGATGATGTTTCGGTTTTGATTTATGTACGGTTGATTTTATCCTCGCTCTTGATCCTTTTATTATTTCTGAAAATTAAACGCAAGATGGCCGATGAGATGGTCGAATACTTGTTCAATTTACTGCACCGCACAAATTGTACACCGGAAGAGTAAATACTTAATTTGAAAAAAAAATTATATATTTTCATTAAAAAATACTCAACCGCGAAATTCTTAATTTTATGTAATAATTTATCGTTAGCTTTTCTTGAGGAAGTCATCTCAAATTGAGTTTGCGCGGCAACCGGTGGTACCAATCAACTCGAGTTCACAGTACCTATCAAACTCTTCGTTATTATGGCAACCTGATAGCTTCGAGACATGAAAGTGAGTGGCGAACAAACGACAGCATTAATGACAACTTTAGACACAGCTGAGAAAGCGAAACCTATAACGAATCTATCTGCTTCATTTTGATTCGACGATGACACTAAAGTCATCATTTGATTTCTCCTATTTCTCGTGAACGGATACTTTGTCATTGCGGTAGATAATAAATTTCCCGTTAAGAATTGACGAAAAAATCGAAAAATATTGCAGAATCTTTGAAGAATTTCCTTAACGAATTTTTCGCAGTATCGAATCTACGATATGCTCGATGCTTCGGTAATCGAGAAGAAACCACGACGACATTTAATTTTCTCCAGTCAATAGACTCTTTCTGCGTTGCAAATTTAAAATCCAGAGGACACTTTAGATTACTGTTTATACCGAGGTGGACTTATCTGCGGAACACCTTGTGTGCTGTACCGAACGCCATGCGGGTAATTCGGACACTAAAGTGATCCTGAAATCCTGATCTCTTTAGAGCAGTAAAACGAGTGGCGAACCAACAGGCGAAGCATCCGCACGATAGAAAGATTGTAGCTTGGAAGAAATATGGTTATGGCAGTGGTTTCATCGATTACAAGTAATATATCTAATGACAAGTACAATTTAAATGAAAAACCAATTACTCTATATTTTCATATTTTCTTGTAATTAGTTTATCGCTATTGTTACAATGCATCGCTGTAACGAGATAAAGAATTCCTGAAGTTTTTCACTGTAGTGCACAAAAGACTATACTTAAAGCTAATGAAAGATTCCATTACTTTGTACGATTAATAGAATAATTTTTTAAATATAAAGAAATGTAAATTTTAAGCTCCGTCATTTTTAATAGCTCAATGCTATTAGAAATTCTTTAAATAATCACCAAGTACATCCTTGTATATTTCAGACCAGAAATGGACTCTGTCCTTCATCAAATGCTTTTCCATCTTCAAATCCTGGTTAATATTCAGATAATTATCATCTTTACCCATAGGCTCCCAATCGACCGTCACATAGTTATCCATGACTGATGTTGGATTACTAAGCAGAACATTGAAATAATTATATGCCAAATTATAAGTTCAAAAAATATTTCAATTCTTACCCATCCCTGGCGAAGTTGGTCCATAACTTTGTCAATTCATTCATTACATTATCAGCCGGTGATCCCTTTTCATGAATTTTTTTTAAAATCGACGAATAGAACTCATACAGTATTTCGTCCCCGTGCGACACTCCTATATATGTATATAAAATATGATTCTCTTGTTATTTTTCAAAAAATTCAGAAAAACCTACCTTTCTCCACATCGAACATCTTGAAATTCTTCATGAGTCCAAGTGGCGACTCGTACGTAAACATATAATAGTAAATGGGCGAAGTCATACGCGAGCCCATAATCTTCGTGGAAATGAGAACACCGTAATTGAAAAAGATATCACTCAGCATCTGTACAAAAGAGGATAATTTTATTTAACTGCACTCTCCCGAATTAATAACATTTTATACGCGAACCGAGGGTAATGCAGGATCCAAATGCAATAATTTCTGGGTCAATATTTCTGTCATGGAATTTGGAATCCTGCCAGAAACCACTTAGATTCAGTCGATGTAAAGCAGCGCAATTACGTTTGAGAATTCTTGAACAGTGTCCTCCGAGACCGTTTTCCCATCGAGATAAAATGATCTAACGGATTCGCCAATTTCTTTTAGACGCGACGGATCGGTGATATTCAAATCCTCAGGTACGAACTTATCGAAATTCGCATTTATGTAATCCGCATTACGTAACATTTCTGTAATAATTATATATACACGCATCTTATAATACGATATAGTCCGATAACGTAACGTTACTCACGTTTCGTGAACATCATACACTCGTCAGCGTTGATACCGGCGATTACAGGAACGTCAATAATATTTCCGGATTTAACTAAATCCCAGGGTACGTTAGATAGGAAAATCGCCTGACCTACATCAGCCTCGATCGACGGTACGAAAGCGTGCATATGTCCATTCAAGGCATTCTGAAAAAAAAACTCAATGTAACAAATGAGCTCGCAACGCCCAAAAAATTGATTGAGTCATGAAAAATTTATTCACCAGAGACTTCATAAGCTGAGCACTGGCATCTACTATCTCTGTGGCTGATTTTTCTTTGAGTTTATCAACCAGTTCGGCGCTATCGCTTGTACGTATGCCAAGAAGCTCTCCCAATTTGAAAGCCAATTCTTTGTGTTCGTAAGTAAACGACCAGCTGTTTAGGACTGATCCACTTTGCATAATAACTCGTGAAAATAATCCTGCGAATTGGAGTTAAATTAAGAACAAAGCAATTTCATTGACATGGATAATAAGTGCAGGCAACCTTCGGACATTGGAGACAACATGTGGTACTGAGCGGAAGCACCTCCGGAGCTCTGTCCAAGGAGGGTGACTTTCTGAGGGGATCCTCCAAAATTTTGAATATTCTCCTGAATCCATTTCAGGGCCATTACTTGATCCTTCAGCCCAACGTTACCCGGTGCGTTGGCGTCATCCGTATTCAAAAATCCTTTTGCAAAGTGGTACAACAGTTTAAACGCACAGAATTATCGACCAAATAGTTTTCGGTTCATTTGCACGAACTTACCTAATGCACCGAGTCTGAAATTGAACGTGACAAGGACTACGTCGTTCTCTACCAAAAAGTCTGGACCGTAAATGTCATCGTCACCAGAACCGCGGTTAAAACCGCCACCATGAAGAACCACTATGACAGCCTTAGCAGCGTCTTTATTTATGTCCGGCGTATAGACGTTCAAATAGAGACAATCTTCATCCCCCATTATACCTTGTTGTATCATGCAATAAAACACGCATCTTGATCTATGCCTTGTGGCATCGTACACTCCTGACCAAGGTTCTACCGGTTCCGATGGCTTTGCATGGGAGATTATTAATTTTTGTTAATAATTTCGAGAGATAAAAAAATCTTCATTCCTTCGTATGCAGAGTTAATTCTGTTATCATACCTTAAATCTGTTATCACCGACACTAGGTTTCACATATGGTATCCCTTTGAAACTGTAATATGGCTTGTTCTGCACCACTGTAGTACTTTTGAGACCCTTCAGTGAGCCCAGAGGAATGTCCACCTGGACTTCCTCGGTGGCGCCGATCCAGCTTACAGCCAGAGAGCAAACTATGAACTTCGCAAACCACATTTTCTATCTGACGCAGAAATTGACGACCCGTACCTTTTATATTCTACTGAGCAATGTATGGGCAATTAAGAGCTGTGCCTAACAACCGGATATTACGCAACAATTACAAAAACCTCAAATGGTCACATCAATTCTAATTTTAATAATTTTCTTCCCGCTAACTTCTGAACATAGCTGATCAGCTGTTTACTGCTTTATCTGGAGGAATTAAAAATACACAGCATACGGAGCACGTATTCTAAGATTGCACTTGTCATTAAATCACATAAACAAGAAAATCTCATGGATTATAAGTCCACTTCATGTTTTCAAGCATACAAACGATTTATCATGACTCGTACGGATTTATGATTCTATAACCTGTACAAAATAAAGAGTATCATTCGAAGCTGGACCATCAGTGCGTAATCTGTATCATTACGTGAAATTACCAGATAACGTGTTTCGTGCTCGAACAATCATTTGCAGACAGTACGAGGTTATGTTTCATAACTCGTGTATCAGAAATTTTTAACAATAGTCACGAGCATGAAATGATGTTAGCGTTGCTATATTTGTATATATATGATATAAGTTGCGGAAGTTTACCGAATCGTCATCAACGTGCGATGCTACTACCTCTATCCGGAGAGTAGTAATCCTTGCGTGACCTAGGGGAAAATAATTCAGTCCGACGAAATCTGATGGCAAGTCGCCAACATAGTAAGGTATAGTCACCAAACTGACTTTAGTGTAGAATCCCTGCAACGTGCATTGCCAGATCGTGTCCGATGATGACGGACCGTGGCGCCACGCGTTGCGACTAAAATCTAACAGGAGAACATGTCTTTGATGAAAGCAGTTTGTCGCTACAGATTGTATATATATACTTATTCAAATATACACATGAACTTATCTTGCATATGCATCTTATCATGCGCTAGTGTGGATGACAGTTTTGTGTTGGTTATCTATTTATGACATTTCAAACGCTCTGTATTATACTAGCCTGGTCGTTTATTGCTCCCAAGAATACACTCGACGCTACTTTCGAATATATTTATTACCATAGTAAATTACGCCGAGATAAAATAATATAATGTATCCTTGGTGATTAATGAATGGCTGGCACATGCAGTACTACCAACCTCTATTCGTCATATGTTCACCTACTATGCGTACACCACTCAGCACACCCTCTGAATTCTCGTATGGGATATATTGTGATTTTGATAGATTTCTTAGCTACGACGATCAGGGTTTAAGTTTGAGGATTGAACGATTTTAGAGATTTTTTAAGATTGCGAGTTATTCGAAGAAATTATGAAGCTAGCTGTTATTTTCATCGTTTGCGAATTGTTAATAGATATATGTATTTTTAACTTCGTCAATCATTCACGTGTTATGCGACAATAAGAACCAAGGAAAATCTCTTCGGGATTGTATAACATGATAATTTTCCATAATTTCGGATTGTCATATAAATAGAAAATTCTTCAAATACGTTAACCAGCGTTTAGAAAGTACACAGTTATATTGGCTAGATATAGTATTTTCTCAAGACGGTTGGAATATAAGTGTCGACGGCTTAAGAATCCATTTACGTATCCTCCACTTCTAGTATGCGCTCCTAGTACGAGGGAAGCGTAAAGTGTACAAGTGACAAATTAAGTGAAACGAAATGGACAATGTCATACTGGAAAACGTAGGCTTTCTCAAATATAATCGGGGGGCGTAGCTCAGATGGTAGAGCGCTCGCTTAGCATGCGAGAGGTACCGGGATCGATACCCGGCGCCTCCAAATTTTTTTTTCGTTTTCTTTCAAATAATACTTATCAGCCTCAAACAAATTCATTCTTTTAATTTTCACTTATTTCAGGTTTTACAGCGACCCACAGCCCACAACGCATTTCGGAGCCTCCGTTGAATTATCACGGTTCTTCAAGAACTCACTGCTCATCCAGTTCTGATATGGATAACCAACCGGCTAACAGAATAAATACGACTGTGAGGCTGAGACAACTGCGCTCAGAAATGGTTCGTATCACGGCTGTTCAAGGTCCGCCACTCGATGGATACATTGTTACGTCAGATGACGATCACCAGGTATGTAAATGTGAAAATATTTTTCATATTTTTATTGGTTTCGGCAAATATTCTTTTATACTGATGTATTATGGACGTAAAGGTTTTGAGTACCGTTGGTAATAATTTAACCACCGTATCCATTCTCTTCGTACGTTTCATTTGAGGCTTTCCTTGAATTTTCAGACCGTGGGATTGTTACCACATGGCCTTTATGGCCTTTTAAAGGTATTTTCGCAGGGCGAACTTGATCGACGGAATTGATCTTTTTTAATAAACTGACAAACAATGCAATGGATTTTTTTAATAGTTTGATGCACTAATAATAATTAATGATTGGCGATAATTGAATACTTGAATACATTACTTGCTTGATTTTATGCCGAAATTTTTCGTCTAACAAACATTTTTTTTGCCTAATTTGTGATTGTGTTACGATGAGTCTATATCAATATTCCCAGAGCGAGACAGTATCACCGCATGACATGAGAAGGGAATTTATCACTGGATTTGATGGCAGTGCAGGGGATGCTTTAATAACGTTGAATAAATCCGTTCTTTGGACCGATGGAAGATACCACATTCAGGCCGATAATCAATTGGACTGCAGCTGGATGCTTATGAAGCAAGGACGCAATGGTGTAAGTCGATATACGAAATAAATTTTTCTTGAGAAAAATATGATGATAAATAAGCCTCCATCCTATAGATATATCTTACTTTAAGAGAAGTTGTGCCCCCACGTGTAAAAATAGTGTGTATCCAACACTGTGAAGCATAATACCACTTGCAGTTCTTATGCCGGCGGATAGGTGGCGGTGGCATCGAATGAATCTCGTACACTAAACAGCACAGTGGAAGATACATATTGGGTAGAAAGGCAACGTTAAGTTAAGATCATACTTCACAGGATCATTTCTGTAGTATATCTTCACATTCTCTCTACCTAAAAGTGGAGTTGATGCAGCCACGATGACGAGGAATAGTCCTCTTTCCTGAGCGTGAGGACGACTCGGGAACTTGACTTGTTTCAAGTTTCCAGTCATCGATGATCGTTCACCTTCTGTACTCTGTACGGGAGGCCTGGAAAGATGGGCTTTCTGAGTGGTCCTTTTTATTTAATTAAAAAAACAAAGTTTTTAAAGTAGCAGCAAAGGGGGGAGTGGAGGGTCTAGACAAGAGCGATTGAGTTAGAGGAAGAGGACGTTATTGATAATGTTTTTTCAACTTTGGAAATTAATCATTTTGAATAGTATAAAGATAGATCTGATATTATTATGAAATAAGTGCCACATCAAATTAAAAGACACACCTTTCTTGTTCTTATAAATGTTCCCCCAAAATTGTGTTTATTCTTAGGTTCCTACAATACCAGAGTGGCTGAAATACGAATTCCGAAACCGTCCTGGTACAATAATCGGTGCGGATCCAACCTTAGTTCCTGCTTTTAGATGGGAAGCATGGGAAGCCGAATTGGGTAATAAGAAAAAGCAAGCATATTTTTTATTATATTGATCCAGAAAATGTGAGCCTTCTTACACGCTTTATAATATAAAAAATATACCTATTCACCATATGGCAAAGATAAAAACATTCCTCCGGCCTATTGTCTGTCTCTTACTAACCATCATATTCCTGTTCAGCAAATTCGCCCGTAAAATTGGTCCCGGTCCAGAACAACTTGGTGGACTTAATCTGGCAGGTGGATCGACCAGCTTACAACGTGTACGCAGCGTATCCCTTAAAGGAAGAATACGCAGGCCGACCTTGGCAAGAAAAGATCAAGCAAGTTCGATTAGAAATGGAGGATGAGGCTGCCGACGCTCTCGTGATCACCGCTCTTGATGAGATCGCCTGGCTGTTCAACATTCGTGGTTACGATCTTCCCCACACTCCAGTTCTTAGAGCCTACGCAGTGATCACTCATGGTTCCATTGACCTTTACGCACCTCGTCACAAACTTCTGCGCTCCGTCGACATACATCTAAAGACGGATTCCTGTTTTCATGCAGATTGCGTCAAGTGAGTAAGCTATATACAGCATGTCGCAGAAATTCTATAAAAGATTTCTGATTTTTAAGTTAATCAGAGAAAGCAGCATTTAACGTTCCCTTATAATTCGGAAGCAAATTAATGATAGAACGTTAAACAGCGTGCAATTTCATATTTTGAATGAAAGAACAACAAATAACTTTCTTATCACCTTTTTTTTCATGAAGACGGCACAATTACACCGCTATTTGGTCCGACCTGCGTACAAGATCGCAAGCCTGGGATACCGTCTGGTTACCATCGGCCTATGGATATGTTCCAGGAGCATCCAAAGCAATCTTTTCAGCGGTAAATTTTCTTACTCTGATATAATAAAAATAAACAATTTTTAATATCATCTCAATGGCAATTTATTATGAAACTTGCTTGCTTCTATCGGTCGATGCATAAGGAAAAACTCGCTAGGTAGGTATACGCTGTGAGATTTAGACGCGATAATCCTAGGTTTATCTACCCTTTCGCTCCTATGTTATCCTGGCCCCGAAGAGCTTGTTGAGCTTAGCTTGATCCCCGCGTGACGTGCTGACACGCCCCCATAGACGTAGACCGAGCGATAATTCGATCTAGGAGTTAATTTTACATCTCGCTAGCTAGGCTTAACCTGAATCGAAGGTATAGACTCGAAATAATCATTAGGATGCACGAAGACTCGTTGGGAGAAAGTTTAACCACGTGTCGCCGTCGTGAGAGCTCTTCGAATTTCTACTCTCCCGAGACACAGGACGCCTTGGCGCCCGCGGCATCAGCAATTGCGGAGCACGGCTTTTGCCTTCGATTCTCATTCGCTAGACCTAGAGTGTTTTGAAATACAAGAGTCACTATCAGACGAAAAGACCAATGAAATCTGAACTATTGACATACATTTTATAAAATTGAAATAATCCTTTGCTTTAATCTTTTTTAGGTACATCCTGAAAAACGACTAGCATATCCTTCCCCTGTCATAGCTCTTCGTGCTGAAAAGAACAAGGTTGAAGCTGAGGGCATGAGAAGGGCACATATCAGAGATGCTGTGGCCATGTGTGACTTTTTGTCATATATGGAAGAGCAAATTAATCTCGATTCTGATGGATGGGATGAGATGCAAGTAGCTAGAGTGGCTAATGAAGCTCGTCTCGAACAAGACCTCAGCAAAGGCATCTCTTTTCCTACGATAGCTGGTTATGGCGCGCACGCTGCACAGCCACACTACGAGCCCGTGAACACTACGAATGTACTTATTGGCAAAACTTCTACGCTGGTGGTTGATTCCGGCGGACAGTATTCTGGTACGGTGTCATTCAATAATATCAATTAGGTATCATCTATCATTGGCACAGATCAATCGTTATGAGGACTGTTTTTAATTTAGATGGCACCACGGATGTAACTCGCACGCTACATTTTGGAGAGCCTACCGAAGAACAAAAAACGGCATATACGAGAGTATTGATAGGATCAATTCAGTTAGCTTCCCTGGTTTTTCCAAATGATTTAAGAACAGATCAATTGGATGCACTTGCCAGATCACCCCTGTGGAGTGCTGGTTACGATTACTTACATGGAACTGGCCATGGAATTGGTCACTTCCTCTCCGTTCATGAACGTATGTATTACATTATTATGCGCTTATATAATCTACATCTACAAATGGCAATAAATATGAAAGTGTGTGTTAACAGCGCCAATTAGTATATCGTACATGCAAGGAACATCAGTTACTGGATGCGAAGGCTTGAAAATGAAGCCAGGATACTTTTTCTCAAACGAGCCTGGTTATTACAAGGAGGGAGAATTTGGCGTGAGATTAGAAAATATCCTTGAGGTTGTGCCTTCGGAGAAGCCTGTGAGTATACATACATTTTTTTTTAATAAATAGCAATTATTATTGATGTAACGATGATGCATCTAACTGCAGGCTTACAGAGGGCAGACATTTTTAAAATTCAGGGATGCTACTCTTGTACCCTATGAACCCAAATTGATTGATCTGGATATGTTGAGTTCAGCACATGTGAGTTGTCTTATTTTATGAATTTTCAATCTCTTAGTTAGCTTTAATATTATATTTTTAAACCTGTTACAGAGACAGTGGCTTAACAACTACAATCAACGTATAAGGGATGAAGTTGGTCCGGAAATGAAGAAGCAATTGCGAATGAAAGGTTTCTTTTGGATGAAGCAAAAAACGAAACCAATTCCTGAATGGGGTTCAGCCAACCAAAGTAGCTTCCTCGGACTTAAACCCTCAAATTCTTCTACATTCAAACACTCCCACGTGCTCGTATTCGCTATTTTGATCATTCAGCTTTTACCTGGTACGTTTCAGGAACTGTTACTGTTAAAAGCTCAGTTTGCCTCATGTGAGTAAGTCAATACTGTTTGTGTTTCAGGTATCAGGAATATATGGAGTTAACTATGAAGATGAACGCTAGTAAAACTTTTAAAAAATAACACGAACATTTCTTCATGGACATTCGGTTGACTAGGAATGTTTGGTCTTGACGAATGAAATACTTTTTACTTATATGACTTTCATTTAAGTTAAACTACGTCCTTCTAATGTTAATTAGGTGATTAACGTTAATTAGAGATAAATTATTTGTAAATAGAACTACTTCCCGTAATTATATGTGATTTTCGTAATGTGTACTTTTTGTATCTAATGTCGGATAGATAGATTGAAAGTCTTTTACGAAGAGTTGAAACACATTTGCTATTCAGGATTGATGAGAATTCTACTTTGTATTGTATAGTTTATTTTATAGTAATATTCAAGAATCTCGCGCGTATGAAGTTATTCAACGTTTCTGCAGGAGCGGAATATTATTAATGCCTTATGTAGATCGTATGGTTATTTATCCAATGTAAACAATTACTTGTTCGTAAATATTAAGTCAAAAGAAATTAGCCAACTCGAATAAATAAAATGTACAGCTACTGCTGATAAATATAAATATTTATTATCATTATATTCTTTCAAAATATAAAATGAAGTATTACGCAAGTAAAATGCCCTGACCGATAAGGACTGCATAAATACTCAAGATCCACGATTTTGCTTTAGTTATAAATCGAGAAGATGATACAGTGGACTCTGGCTGTTATTGCCTTTATAAGCATTTTAGCCTCGATAAATGGATACTGTGTTAAGCATACAATAAATCACAATGATACACAGTACAGACATTACATTTGTTTCCGGAGTACGGATTATCGGGAAAGTCTAGCAAGAATCAGTACAGATCAGCCAACAGGGGTGATGTTCAAATTTTATCCCATACCGAAGATCACGAATGGATCTTTTGAAAATCACAAAAGCATCTTGATTGATCTCGGATTCCAGCGCTGTGAAGTAAATGAAATAGACGATCATGCATTTAAAGGTCTGATCAACCTCAAGATGCTGATGCTGGACAAGAATAATTTAGAGATTTTGAAAGCTATTTGGTTCGAAAGTCTCACAAACCTTAAAACTTTGTCTGTCACCGAAAATCAATTGCACGTGCTCGAGTCTGAAGTCTTCGTCAATGTTCCTAATCTAGTGACGCTCAATATTGGCGATAACAAGCTGCAATGCTTAGATATGCCAAAACTCCGAGCTCTGACGCATTTGAAATACATTGGTTTGGATTTCAACAAGTGGACCTGGAAGTGCCGTGCACAGCTTACTGAGTTCCTAAATAATCTAACAGATGCCAAGAAACTCACCAGGTACATAACCTGCAAGACGTGCTACGATGTTTATAAGGAATGCGCTGCTGATAAATCATTTGAGGATGCTAATGAAACTACTTTTAATGCGTGCGCTGATGAGAAAATGGATAAATTGGTAATTCAGGAGAATACTAAGGATTGCGACGATTAAGGAATTTTTATCGTAATTAAACACTTTGAATTTATGTACATAAATTATACTGTTGTAAAGATCAGCGTCCGAGCCAAAACTAAAGGATAATGTATCCTGCATGAAAAATAATTAGAATTTTTATACAACCAAGTTAGCAGTTTTTTCTGTAAAGCCATTCAAAGGTCTTGCTTATTTGTCACAATATGCTAATCATGTCCTATCCACATATTCCTAACCAATGAAAAGTAAATTAATTTTCAAGTATATAAATATTATACAGGGTGTAACTTCTTCAAGGTCCGACGAGGAAGGAGCCCAATTCGGCTGAGGATCCACCTCCTATTTATACTTGTTATCGTAGAAATAATATTAACATTGTAGTATAGCTGGCACACGTGTCAACACAATAATCTGGTCGAGGTATTGTTATAATAGTGATATGGGCTCGTCCCTCATTGAACCCCGCAGAAGTTACACCCTGTATAAGGTAAGTTTACATAATATAACTAAGTTTATTATTATTTATCGACGCTGGCTTTTAAGCAATGTATGCAAAATCGATTGAGAATAAGAATCGGCGATATGCTAATTTTTTAATGTTGCCAATACAAATAGTATACAAATAGTACTGCTCAGTTTTACTTATAAGTTCAGTCAGAAGAAATATTTGAAGAATCTAGCTTTAACGCAGATCTTCTAATATGCACTTGTTTATTGTTTATAGTCGCACAGCAGGTATGGTATCAATGTTCATAATGAGAAGATTACAAATCCATTGTAAATGAAATGAATGGAATCATGGAAGACACCAGTAGTGTCTATAACTATACTAGACAGGGGAAATAGCAAATTTCAAAAATCTTTGCAAAGATAATTCAATGGGTTAAGGCTTATAACTGTTCTGGGACACATTTTGCTTGGGAAACGTGAATGACTACGAACTTGAAATGCTTGAGCAACGTAGAAGCTGAAAAATTCAGTTTGTATATTAAATCAGAGCTGGGTAGCGCAACAATCTATATGATGATGCAATTGCGTCGATGTCGCTGATGGATCTATTTTTTAAATATTAGATGGAATCGTCATAACCGAATTGTTATATAATATCTGGTTATTACTGAGTAACATAAAAGGCAGGATATTTAAGTATACCTACTAATGGATTATTGATTTGATATTATTTTATATTACCAACAGATCTCATTCATGTTAACTATAATCTGAAAGGATGCACGATTCGCAATGCGATTGAGAGATATCCAATAAAGTAACTAGTAAAAGTATCTAGTTACAAGTGTAAAAATTGTTTATCCCCATAGAAATTAAGTACGGTATGTCAGTTATTAATTTTAAGCTATTATTGCACTTTGTTCAATGAGCACTTTCGCTTCACGATTGCATAAATCCTTGATCTGTGATATCAATAATGATTGCATACGGTAGATGCACATATTTTATTGTCGTTAAAAAAATCAAATGTTATAATATTCGACTACTAACCTATTGCGAGTGTACTCTCGACGTCGAACTGACTTTTTAAAAGATGCATATTTTTTAATGCACACAACGTAAGTTGATTCCTGCAAATTTTTATCGAAATGCATAAACTGAATGATTAAATATTTCTAGGTCATGATCTTCGACATCGTTATCAACAATCATGGATTGAATTGAGTTCAAATAATATTTGTTTATACAGGCAAAGTAAAATCATATAAATTCGATTCCGAATGCATATCATTCCAGTATTTTAACGCACGCAATATGAAGAGATATCTTGCAATAGTGGCTTTCTTGAGTACTTTCTCGTTCACATCGGCATCCTGTATTTATCGTTTTTCGACCCAAGATGAATTTATACCAGGAGTTTGGTATAAATGTTTCAACGTAAAGGATTATAAAGTCACCATAAATGGGATTAACCAAACCGTGGAGGAAATTCCAGTAACATCGATAAACATCGTTGATACACAGATTCAGAAGCTCGAGGAAGGAGTATTCGCTCAGCATGAAGACTTACTTGTTCTTACATTTTTTGGTTGCGAAATAAAAGAGATTGAGGATAGAGCTTTTCGTAACCTGAAGCTACTTAAAATGTTAATTTTGAGTAAAAATAAGTTAGAAGTTCTCAAGGCGGTATGGTTTGACAATCTTTCAAATTTGGCTGTATTAGTTGTTAATGATAATCGAATTAAGCAAATCGAATCAATGGTATTTAGCAACAAAGTGAATTTGACCGCATTGGGATTCGGTCGTAACAAGTTAGAATGTTTTGATTTTACGCCATTGATAAATTCAAGTCTTAGTGTAATATCACTCAGGGAAAATCCATGGTCCAATAAATGTCAGGCGGATATGTCCAATTGGCTTAAATTGGATAACGCTCCACGCACTGATCTTGTTTATACACAAGAATCTTGGTCAGAATGGGCTAATATAACGTGGAATTGTTTAAACAAAATAATAGAAACTAAACCAGATAACAATGTCCTGAATTCATGTGTTCAACCAGCCCTGGATAATTTAATAATTGAAGGGCCCGCCATAACGACGGAACAGAGTGTAGAAATATTGGATGACAGTATTTTGTAAGTTAAATTATTATCGTGACAATTTATAAATTAAATATTTTATAAATACTAATATTTTGTGTTATTGATAACAGGTTCCACTGATAATATGAGTAAATATATTATGGAGGCTTCTAATATATATGTATATATATATTTACCAAAACAGCAATTACTAAAATTTTTTTTCATACTTCACTTTAAACTACAATATTGCACAGTATAATAGGATAGTATGAAATATCAAGAGTTTATAGTTGCACACTTAATATATTTTATTAAAAATATTGGAGTAATATATGCAATGAATTAAATTATTATTAATCAAACGTTACTACTACTGGTGCATCTTCATCATCTTCATCCTGCATGTCAGAAAAGTCCCATTGAAATTTACTAGTAAGTCTTTCTCGCATCCTAACTGCCTGAGATTTTAAACGACCATCCACTTCCGAGCTCATCTCGATGGTGGCGAACAATTTGCGGAGATTGTGATAAACAAAATTGTTGCTGGCTACGATATCACAAAGAACATCTTCAGGTACGTGACACAACTGCACCTCTAGTGTATTTAGAAATTCTACATAAATAGAACGTCGATTTGCAATTGCTGCATCTGCGCCACAAATTAGTGAGACGAGTCGTTTCCAGTGTTCAAAAGCGTCGAGACTTTGTCCAGCGAGAAAACATACAAAAGCTAATTGCATCTCAGCAATTAATTCCATGGTTCTAGAAACATAAAATATTTCAACTTATCTGTCAAAAATTGAATATTTATAGAATTGATAATTTTACATACTGTTTCAATTGTGTTAGTAACGTTTCTAATGTATAACTTGTGTCAAGAGAGTGTTGCGTAATTTCAGTAGGAGAAGCTCCATCTGGATAATGTTTTTCAGGTAGTTTGGTTAATCTGAGCTCTGTGCCTGGTACAGGCTTTAAATGAGGTAACAACAATTCTTCTTTCTCTTCTATGGAAAGTCCGCTTCTTCTTTGTCGTTTTTGACTTGATTCGCCACCCCTTGGTCTTGATGCGTCATCACAGCTTTCCAACTCTAAAGCTGAACGCACGAAACTGTGATAGGAAACATAGTTTTGTCAAAACTGTTTTGATATGACAGTATGTTTGAAAGATCAATGATTACATACCCACATATAGGTGCACATCTCTGTACTACTGAATCATCAATATGATTTATCAATTCCTTCCATTGTTTCCATATGTCATAAGGATATGGTCCAAGATATCTGTCAAGATTTTTTATATTATCTTTCAATCTTTCAATTATTTCTTCAGAAACCACTGCAAACCCAAAGCATATGTGAACACTTACTCCATTTGATAAAATATATTTTAAATACTCCCTTTTACCTTCTGAACTTATATCTTCCTTTTGTGAGTCCCATCGTTTGACAACAAATTCTGATTTTTTGAAATTATGGATAAACCCAACTCGTGGAGCTAATTCACCAAACTCATTTGCTGCACTACAATTTATTTTTTTTAAATCATACGTATTATACATATAGAAATTATATTACACAAATATTTGATTATAAAAAAAAATTATTACACCTGTAATGGACATAATGAAATCCAGGTGGAATCATTTTTACACCTTTGAAATCCTCACCCGTGTTCCAGGATTTTAAATCAATTCCAAAATCTGTTCCACGTGGAACATCTAAAAGTACTAAAGTACCTCCCTCCACCAAAAGCCTTTTTGCAAGATCTTGATCCATTTCAAATCCAGTATCAGATGCCATTGCACTTCTCTATAAAAATAGGAGTAAACTTACAATAACAGTATGACAAAATGTACCTTTAATGGACGTATTGATGAATAACAAACCGGCATGAGATTAGACGTATATTGTTTTGACAAGTGAATATGCCATAACCTAAAAAGACTACAATTTTATCAGCTGATTCACGTACCTTCCTCGTATGCGTTCACATTAGTTCACATGATAAGTTACCAACAATTCTAGCATTAAATAAAACTCATTTCATAAATTTTCAACGTCTATTGATAAAGATACTAGCTACCAAATAAAAATTCTATATCGTTTCTTCAGAAAGTGGTAGATTCTTTTGAATAAATCATTTGCTGTGAAATTGTTTCAGCAGTTGCTATCAAACCTCTGAACATCCAGGAAGGATGATTTGGCATAGGGAAATCTTCACATGGTACCCAGATTCGAGATTTATCTTGTAAAGTTTTTAAGTAAACTGGTTGAGAGAAGAATATATTTTTCGGTATATCAAAAGTACCTAAAAATATTTCAAAATACTCATGTACAATGTTTATCAAGTCCTTAAGTAATAAGACTGACCATCGGAGCAAATTCCTAAAGAAATAATATCATCTCCTGTGTCATTTTCATGATCATACCACAATTGTAAGAGGTCACAAATAGCTTTGCATTTTTGATAATCTTCTGTACGACCAACTAGATAACTTGCTTTTGCCTAAAATTATGGTAATTATTTCAATACACTTTAGTTATAACATTACGAAACAAGAATCTATAAGTGGGTACCTTACGAGCAGCAAGAATTTTATACGCATTTGCATCATGCGCCATATAAAGGGACCACCTGTATTCAGTATGTTTTGTACCTAGGGGTAAAGTTGAATCCTTACTAAATTTAAATGCCCTATTATTGGGCTTGTACACTTCATGCTGCTGAATTATATGGCAAATATCAACATACTGATTAACACCTGTAAATTTATTCTGCATTATTTTTATCACATATATAGCATAATATGCTACTGTATGTATTTACCTAAGAAACCCCACACAGGAGGACAATAAAACTCTCTCAATGGCAAATCAAGTGGATCTGTTAAGCTATGTAAAATTTCAAGACCGTAGTGTGCACTCACTGCCACGATATTAGTTTTCTTTAATTTTGGAGCAGCCTTAAGAAGAACAGCAGCACAATAACATGTTGGGCCAGTAGAGCAAAATATCACTTTCAAATCAGGAGATGCTTTCTTGTTTATTTCATCAGCAAGCTTAATTGTCACCATGCAATTTCGATTCAACCAGTTCTGTGATGATTCATTATCCTCTCTGAAAGTTACAAAAGCTTCAATTATTTTCTAATATGAATACGAGAAATTAATTCTTGAATTTATGCTACCTTATCAAATGATCCAATACCAAAACAATATCAGAATCTTCTAAAGCTTTTGACATGCTCTGTGCAATTGTTGTAGCACATAAACCTCCTCCAACTGCTGAAGTATCTTTAACAATTTCCTTTAATTTGAAAACATGACCAGAATCATCATATAGTTTTATAATAACACCACAGTGCAGCCATAATTCTTTTATCAATACTAATTGAGCTACTAGATCTGGACATAACGATCTACCCGCTCCTATTATTGTGACGCAATGTGGTTTCTGCTTTATTTTGGAACTTGCTATCATATTCTCAACTTCATATGCCTATTGATAGTGAAATATCTTTGATAAAATTATATGTTAGGTTTCATCTATAAACGTACTTCGAGAATGTCGAGTTTGAGATCTTTAAGTTCATCCTTTGATAAACATGAATCTATACCGTAATATTCATATATAAATTCCCAAAATTCACTGGCACCTCCAATATAAGTAGCATTTCCATGTCGCATTGCTACCTCACGCCAGATCAAGGGCGATTTTGTATGAGACCATTTATATTTCTTACAAATTTGATGTAACCACGGCTAAGTAATCAGTATTAAATATGAGTTATTAAATTTAGTTTTCCCAAACTTGGATTATATGATACCTCCCACAATCCTTTCTTCTTGCAGATTTTATGAAAATGGAAATTTGGTAACATTTCCGACAAATTGCTAGCAATATAACATGCATGTGCAAATACCAAATCTTCTGGCATCCCAGCGATAATAGTTACGACTTTGTTTGAAATCATTATTTCTCAGTTGGTTAGAGCAAATTACTGTTTGTGATCACAAATAAAATGAAGAACTGAAGTAAGTCACGAACGTACAAAATTCATTTGCTCTATTTTTGTTATTTTTGTCAAACAGAAGAAGCATAAATGAGAGATTGAAAGAGACCTATAACAAATATTACACAAGGGCAATGAATATATTAATGAGGATAAACATATACTTTCCTCCTTTATTTTAAAAAAGTAAAAAATTATTAATTATAAATCACACATTTTTAACATATATTATACTTATATCATAATTATAGAATACAAAGTTAGATGCTTTCATTCGACATCATCATCATCTGATATTTCTGGAAGGTCCAGTGAGTAATTAACAATTGATTCGTTATCGGAACCCTCATCGAACATTTGAATAGACAATTTCTCAGGTGAGGGTAGAAATTCAGGATCTAATGACAAATGCAACATATTATCGTTCTAAGGAATTCCAATTCAAATAATCATAAGAGAAATATATACTAAATGCAAGCCTGTTCTCACCTGATATAAATCCTTCATCCTCTTGCAATGTCGCCTTATTAAAAGCTATTGTCAAATGCTTGTATTCTTTCTCCAATGTTCTACTATTAATATTATCTGAAAATTATAAGTTAATTAGATATCAAATTTATTCATACATATGTTGAAACAATTACACTTATAAGAAAAATTGTTATACACATACTGAATTCTGTTTCTTCATCGTAGAAGGGAGCCAATACTTCTGGTTCAGGATATATTTTCTTTACAGTCTTTCGTGGAACCAATGGGCTTTTGAAAACATGTTCATTATTGAGTTTTTTCATAAGATTAACTTTTGGAGATTTTCTTGCTGATGATGGTTTCTGGCATTTTTGATTCTATGAATACAATAATAGTTATGAAATACAATTTTACTTGTATCACAATTATATTAGCACAAAGTATACTTTGTTTCATTATATAACTTGTTAGACTATTAAAACAGGTAACACTAGCAGTTTCATGAAAATACCTTTGGAAGCTTATTCTGGCTCCGTGGTGATATTGGACATCCAAAAGTGTCTACCTGAGTCAAGTTTGGCTTCAAAAATTCATATTCCTTGCAACCCTTATATGCGTTTGTAGGTCGTGGACTACTTGGGCGAACATTCATATCAGATACAGAACGTAAAGATAAACCTTTTGGTTTTACTCCCATTGTTCCAAATATTTTTGTCGGTGCCTGAACTGGTGTATTCGAAATACTTGATTTAGATGGGCCAGTATGCCCAGTTGTTTGACCTTGGAAATAATTTCATAAATTAAATTGGCCAAACCAATTTTCTTAAAAATATAAAAGTACCGTACAGACCAATTTAAAATAGTAATATCACATTTCTTATCGTAATTATTTACTTTGATTTCACATTCATGTATCCTAAATACATAACAGTTTTCTTACCAAACATCAAGGTGGTTTCTTTAATTGACCCTCTCGCACCATCAAATAAATCAAATATACTGGTCATTTCGGAGACCAGAATTAAATATTGTTAAAAAATCTTATAAAACACTTCAATCAATGTAGGATTTTGGTTTAGTACAAATTATTCCTTTTTTATACTTTCATTCAGCTTGTTCAAAACAACTTTTCTCAGCATACCGTACTTTTCCCACAAGTAACCCAAACGGATTTTAGTTAAAACGTACTTCATTCGTTGAATCCTATGATTCATATCTATACATGTCAGTATATCAACCAATCAGCAACTTCTGCTGCTTGGCAGTGAACTACTCAAAATATCGGCGCGTAACCATAGAAACCAGGAAGAGAAGATATACTGCATGGAGACTGTGATATATATCACAGAGATGAGTAGGGAGATGCACAACGCTCCGGTTTTAGGCGATACCAAAAACATGACGCTAAATCGTAGCGGCGAGTCCAGAAGTAGGATTTTGTGATCATCGCCTTCGTCGATAATGCATATCCCGTCGTAGCCGAGTTGAACGTGATCACGAACATAAGCAGAAGACTATGTTCGTAACCATGAAACGATTAGGCAGCCGTTAAGCCCTAATTCAATTGATTTAAAACGAAACAAAATTTCGGCTAACTTCACAGTCAAATTTGAATTATTTGATTAAATACGAAAGATGGACCACCAAATATTTGAAAAAACTAGTGAGGTGGACCCAGATCTGTGGTGGACCTAGGTCCACCACACCCGTTCTCAGTCACCTGTGATGATAACCTCAACTTATTATACGTCATATTTTTGGGCTTTTTAAGGGCTGTCGAGCCTGCATAGTCGCAATCAAATCGGACCACTCCTTCTAAAATGCGACCCAGAAAACTAGTGTGGTGGACCCAGATCTGTGGTGGACCTAGGTCACCTGTAATGATAACCTCAACTTATTATACGTCATATTTTTGGACTTTTTAAGGGCTGATGAATGCGCCTAGTCGCAATTAAATCGGACCACTCCTTCTAAAATGTCACCCAGAAAACTAGTGAGGTGGACCCAGATCTGTGGTGGACCTAAGTCCACCACACCCGTTCTTAGTCACCTGTAATGATAACCTCAACTTATTATACGTCATATTTTTGGGCTTTTGAAGAGCTGTCGAACGTGTCTAGTCGCAATCAAATCGGACCACCCTTTCTGAAAAACCACCTCCTTATATACGTTTCTTATGTTTTACAAGTTCAATTGCTTTTGAAACTGTTCTTTATGCATTATAAAATATATCATGCTATAAATTTCAATTTTCAAATCTTTTCGATTTTGGGCTTTCACCTAGGCTTACTAAGTTAACCTAAGATGTGGTTTCTAATCTAAGTTAACCTAGGATGTGGTCTCCAACCTAAGTTAACCTAACTTAAAAAAAAAAATTACCCTATGTTTGCAACTGGTATAGGGTGTGCGTTTGCGTTTCAGCATGCGATTCGGCGTCCGTGCCTGCGCATACGGTTCTGCGCCTGCGCCTGCGCAAACAATTTTGCGTCTGCGTCTGCGCATACAATTGTACGTCTGCGCCTGCGCATACAATTTTTCGCCTGCGCCTGCGCATATAATTTTGGTTTGCGCGTGCGCATACAATTTTGATCTGCGCCTGCGCATACAATTTTGATCTGCGCCTGCGCATATAATTTTGATCTGCGCCTGCGCATACAATTTTTGTCTGCGCGTGCGCATATAATTTTGGTCTGCGCCTGCGCAGACAATTCTGCGTCTCCGCCTGCACAGAGATGTGGTCTCTAAGCTAAGTGACGCTCTCTAACCTAAGTTAACCTAAGATGTGGTCTCTAACCTAAGTGACGGTCTCTAACCTAAGTTAACCTAAGTTGAGATTTCTAACCTAAGTTAACCTAAGTTGATATTTCTAACCTAAGTTAACCTAAGTTGAGATTTCTAACCTAAGTTAACCTAAGTTGAGATTTCTAACCTAAGTTAAC
>JARQSW010000453.1:334977-351849 GCA_030142375.1 Calameuta pallipes | reverse complement strand
CCTAAGTTAACCTAAGTTGATATTTCTAACCTAAGTTAACCTAAGTTGAGTTTTCTAACCTAAGTTAACCTAAGATGAGGTTTCTGGCCTAAGTCAGATTCTCTAACCTAAGTTAGGTTTTCTAACCTAAGTTAGGTTTTCTAACCTAAGTTAGGATTTCTAACCTAAGTGAGGATTTCTAACCTAAGTTAGGATTTCTAACCTAAGTGAGGATTTCTAACCTAAGTTAGGATTTCTAACCTAAGTGAGGATTTCTAACCTAAGTTAGGATTTCTAACCTAAGTCAGGATTTCTAACCTAAGTGAGGATTTCTATCCTAAGTGAGGTTTTCTAACCCAAGTTAGGATTTCTAACCTAAGCCTGGTTCTGTAACTTAGGTCAGGTTCTCTAACCTAAGTCAGGTTCTGTAACTTAAGTTAGGATTTCCAACCTAAGTCAGGTTCTCTAACTTAAGTTAGGATTTCTAACCTAAGTCTGGTTCTCCAACCTAAGTCAGGTTCTCTAACTTAGGTTAGGGAGCACATCTTAGGTTAACTTAGGTTAGAGAGCACATCTTAGATTAACTTAGGTTATAGAGCGTTACTTAGGTTAGAGAGCACATCATAGGTTAATATTTTTACTGCCAAAGATAACGAATATTTTTTCATCGATTTGCCAATTATTACCTTCGACAACAAAAGCATTGGCAATACCAAATTTTTGTACGGACTTCGCATTTCTCGTTCGGTCATCAACTATTTTGCTTGTGGGCTGATTATAAGTAAAAGGAATAACATAAAAAAAAATACATGTATTTTATAATATAAAAGATGTTCATCTTCAGGATGAATATATACAATGCAAGAACTTTAATATTTGGGATATTTTATCATTAGAGAGAAAGATCGTTAGTCTTAGTTGCTTCTAGTTAAACACAAGTACACAATTTTAAAACACTCATAATATAATATTTCTTATTATCATTTTCATTTGCACGAATTAATAGGTAACGAATGATTTCAGGATAATTACATAAATAATAGTGCAAGTCAAACGTTATTTCAAAAACTAAAGAAATGAAAATCTTCCTACATAACTGCAATGTTTTAATGCAGTAGATATATTATATATGTTGGTAACAATATATGTAATAAATGGCTTAGTACGATTAAATGCTTTTCTTCTCTGTTTCTTTATTTCTTTTATTATCGTTTTGATAAAATTTCATCGATTACCACAACGGCTTCTGTCTCATTTAACGATTTCAGTACTTCGCGCAAGTACTGTATTGAAATATCCCCTTGTAACTAAAAAGGAAGGGAAAAAATTTAGCATGAATATGATCAGAATAAAATTGACAATTCTGAATAATAATGCCCGGTGGTACTCACATCTGCATAATTTAGAATCGTAAGTGAAGGGCTGATGTGCTCGTCCCTTAGAGTAGATAACAAAAATCCATAATCTAGACGTTCTACAAGTTTTTTCCAACCTTGTGTCTTATCAAGAATAGATGCTAAACGCAAAATTTCGTCAGTGCTTGGCCAGTAGGATATATGTTCTATGACTTCCTGCTTCACATGCACTGTTTTTGATGTTTCAGTTTGATCCATCCCTTCGCCACTTAGTACCTGATACAACTGAAAATAAAGAGAATTAGAAGAATAATTTCATTGTCATATCATTAAATTTTTTGAAGTTAATGTAAACGAAATTCAGTCTTAAAAAGAGTGATAACTTACATCTGGCTTACTGCGTGCAAGATCAAATGACGTTTGGCCATTTTCGTCATCGGCCTCTTCATCGTCGGAAGTGACTTCAGGCTTTACAGAAACATCTCCTTCCTTCTGAAGCATACAACTAATAAATTCGCAGAATATTTCATGGAGATCATCATATACGTACCTTAATCGATTTTCGATGATGATTTGCAAGTGATGGATTAGCTCCGTACTTTATTAACAGTTCACATAACTCCTTAGCACGTGTTCCAGTATTTACCACAGCACTGTGTAACGCAGTGTTACCATTAAAGTTGCCCTTATTGACGTCAATATTAGTCTGAAACCCAAACGAATTAAAGTATATTGAACTTTTAATATTATTCAGAAATAATTTGCTATAATTAGTACGAGAATTGTAACAATTACAAGAAAAATAATCTCACCTCTTTTAAAAGGAATTCAACGATACTTTTGTGTCCTCCTTCAACTGCAATATGGAGAGCTGTGCGACCATAACACATTTCAATGCTGTTGACATCAGCACTGGCATTTATAAGGGATTTAACGGCATGCAAAGATCCAGCTTCTGCTGCCAACTGAAGAGGTCTCCAACCAGCATCATCACGGGCTTCTATATTTACGTCTTTCGTCAATAATGCATCAACACAGAGACCTGCTTCTGGAACTGACAAAAAAATGTAATGATTATCTTAGATGATAACACAATGGCATCTGTAGATGTTTATTTATAGGAGAATTACTGCAGAATCGAAATCCTAAGAAGCTTTGTTAAAAGATTTTCATTAGATAAAATTTTTTTTAAGTTTACCTTTAACAGCTGCATGTAATGGTGATACCCCACGATCGTCGCATATATTCGGATCTGCACCCAGCAATAATAAGGCTTTTGTCACAGCTACTTGATTTTGTATCACTGCATAATGTAAAGGTGTCTGAAATATATTTTTTATTATAAATTTGCATATTCCAATGATCTCTAATGCATTATGGCCAATTTTAGTGACATGTAACAATACTTTGAATATGATTGAAGTAGGCTATGAAGTTTACCTTTCCTGAACTATTTTGTGCATCAACCAATGCCTTATAGTCTGCGTCGCTATCCAGAAGTAGTAAAATATATTTGATGATTTCGATTTGGCCATGACGAAGGGCCGAATGAAGCGGAGAATCGCCATATGCTGTTCTCTCTTTCAATAAGGTAATACATTTTTCTTTCAACCTTAATGGTTCTTTTTTCGAAGTATTAACTATTTCAAGAAATATACTCTTGCAGAAATTAACATCGTCCTGAGAAAGAATAATTGCATTAATTAAGAATTACAAATTTATTACACTGAGAACAATATTTTAGTTTTTAAAAGTTAAAAGTAAATATATCATGGCGTAAGACACTTACACGTGGTAGCTCTGCGGCAGGTCCATCTACAGTTAATTGTGTTTCCATACCCGAAGTGTTCATTGTGACATCGTTTGAAGGAAGCGTCTGGCAATAAACTAAAAAGCAAATTCGTTAGGCAATACACTAAAAAGCAAATACGAAGATAGACATTATATAGTTCTACTAAAAAGGATTTGATACATACTATCCAAATTAATGTTTTTACAGTAATCTTTGAACTCCTCAGAATCACAATCGTCAGCGTAAATCAATTTCTCCAGCTCGTGAGAACTGATACCGTTTGTATTTAATGGAAAAAGATCACTTGAGGCAAAAATATCATTCGTTCGAGGAAGTGTTGATGGCAACAATTCAGCACTTCCTGAATACGAACTGCGAAGCCTCTTTCTATCTGCAAAAGAGAAAATTGAGTATACGAGATACTTAAAAACAATAATAATACTAGATTGTAAGAATAAAATACTGAAGAGACTAAGTTTAACTGAAGTTATAAACTTACTTTTCATTTTATCACTTGGCTTGTAAGTAAATTTTATGGGGTCAGAACAATCCCCATCAGAAGGTCGTTCTAATTGCAAAAATACTTCTTTCTGCGTTGTTATTTCTCTGTCTCTGTATGCAGGCGTTCTAATTTGTCAGAGAAAATATTAATATCACCACGGATCCTTAAAATTAATTCTACATCGGATTTACCTAAATTACAAAATAATATAATTACCGGAATACTATGGCGTATTGATGATGTACATCTAATTCAGAAAATTGTCCATAATCATACCAAATCATCTTATCGTCATCATCAACCTCGAAGAACTTGATTCTTATATTTTCTGCATCAGAAATGACATAATGAACTATTATATAGAAAAGCAGTAGCCTCCAAGAACTACTTACTTTTTCCAACTTTTTCTACCAATAAGAAGACTTCTTCGTTTCCGTCACAACTACTTGTACATTTATCAATTCTGCAAATTTTCAGTTCACCAGTTAAGGCGCTCTCTATATAAATAACAGAAACAATGCGAATTGCTTATCATTAAACTACAATTAAAAGATTATATGTTATGTTAGTATTATGAGAAATTAACATACTTAGATTATTTATTGGATTAGAGTACACAGGTGGTGTTAAGGGTACTAGCACGTCATTTTGTCCACAATACAATGCTTCAAACCGAAGTGCAACGCTATTTAAATTCATATGTTTTTGTGCTGCCTCAGCATCCATTTTAATCTGGAATGTTAATAGTAAAAGTATTAAATATTTACTTAAGTTAACACAAAGATAATACACACTAATTGAAAACATAAATATGATAAGCATAAGGTTTCTTATCAATAAAATTGTGAAATGAAATGACGCATTATGTACCTGAGTTTCTTCACGGATAGTAAGATTTGCATCTGCATTGGATCGCCGGGCCTTTTCCAATGCTTCTAGCTTCATTTTTGCTATTAGTTCATCTTTTATGTGCTTTTTTGCAGTATGGATAATTCCCATACCTTGAAAAGAAGCAATATATCCCTTTTCTTGAGATACTTCAATTTCATATGGATCATCTCGATCGTTATTATCTTCCCTCCGTACCAAATGATGAGCATGAGGCATTCTTTGTGTCTGATCAGATGTTACCAAAGTACATCGAATTACTGCTCTACCAGGATAATTTAGAAGCTATATTACAAACCGAAACATAGTATTTAAATTATTATTATATGTACATTTTATAAATCATAAGTTTAAATAGTATTAGAAAGTTGCATAATGATATATTAAGTTTCTTTACTTCAACTGTAGGTGCTTGTTTCTTCCGGTTGGAAGTACTACTGGCACCCAATAAGCTCCCATGTGTTCCCATCATTTCAGATCTATATCGAAATCTGAATTTATCCACAGGTTGCACCACAATTCGAAGTTGTGGATTACCCATAACTGTGGCATTGTTTAAGGTAATGTAGTTTGGTATATGAAAAGGGGAAGATGAAAGGGACATTGGTGATGGAGAGCTACTAGTTCCTTGAGAATCAGTAGAACTATGACTTGGGCTAAAGATATTCATGTTAAGTCCTGTAAAATACAAAATGTAAAACTAATGTATCTTGCAGCCAAATGGCATAAAAGAAAGGTAGTATATATTAAGAATATTCAAGTATATATCAAATTAATCTATATACTTTTACTTATATTTTTCTAATAAAGTTTAACATTTAACTATTATATAGTCCTACAAACATTGGTCTTACAGTAATTTGATCATAAATATCGATAAAATTCTACTGTAGTCGACCCACAAGCAAAATAACTTGAAGTGATAAATGGAAAAACAGAAAGCTCATAGCAAACTATCCTATTGCAAATTTTTTGTAACAAGGTAATATGTAGCAAATCAATGGCAATCAATAAAAACCATTCATTACTTTTGGAAAAAGAACATTATCAATTGAGAAATTTTGTTAAGGAAATCCTTAGCACAAAACATTTCTTTCCATTTGTCACTTTAAGATATTTTAATCACAGACCGACTATACAGCTGGATGCACCTGGAACATGAAAATTCTAGGAATTGATATCTTTCAACACAGAAATCCTAAATAGTACAGTAAACAATGAAACAACCATTGGTATAAAAATGACAATGCATCAGAAATCTTTTGCTGTTGTCTATCTCAATTGACGTGTCTAAATTTGAAATATATGCTAAACTATTATCCTAAAGATTAAAAATATTTTTTTTAAATTGCAACGTTAAGATAAAAAAAAATTACAACTGCACTTCAAAAAACAAACAGATCTTAAATTCACTGTTCAGCGTGCGCTCCTTGCAACATCCAGACAGAAGGACGCAATATGCGACTCCTGCATAGCCATTAACCTATACACTGCATAAATGAAAAGGAATAACTCTAATTAACTTTTTACACTTACCATATGAATATGGATACAAGTTCGAATGTTCACCAATGATGTTTTGGAGGGTCTCAAAATTCTCACAAACCTCAGGCATACTGTGGTATAATGGAGATCACTTTAAAAGTTTATCACCGATGCAAAAATTATATAAATATTTACTCATCCCAGAATCAGATTGACTATTATTATATTGTTATTTAACATCGATCAAAGAACATCAACCATACTACGTAGGTTACGAATGAAAACTGTCTTTGCCTTACCAACGCATAACCAACGTAACCTTGACAGCCGCTGCAGGTTCTTCCCCACGATAGGGAATCATTGGTAGCCAATAAACAGTCGCGTTTGACAACGATGACGTCAGCCAGGCTATTAGTGTAGTGAGATCGAGTACGACGAATGTGAGGACTACAGGGAACTCCCGTGCCCCACTTGAAAAAATTATTATAATGATTGCAACTAGCTTTGTCGTGAAATTTATTCATGAGATTATTTGCAGTTATAATAGTTTTATTAAACTATACGGTTCGCTGCGTTGGTCGACGCCTTTTCAGGAAAAATTCTTTTAATCCTGAATTATTTGTCTTCCTTGTCATCAATGCACGTTTGCACCAAACACTCAAAGCAAATAGAGCCACGCCAATTGTCACTGAAAAAGAAAAGTATTAAAAAAAATTGTCGATCACTACACTTTTAATAAAATTACAAACCGTAGAATGCCGGAAGCAAAATATTTTGATAAAATCCGCTGGAACGTTTCTTCGATAACGAATAATCGATGTCTTTTATGTGAAGACTTTCGCGAAACTGCTCTGTTTCCAATTTATCTTTTCTCTCTGTTTTACGTTTCGAATTCGGATTTAAATTTGCTTTGCCAATATTGTTATCCAAAGTTCTGACGGCTCTAGAGTCGTCATTAGACCACCATGACCCCACAATAGGATCTTTAATACCAGAAAAAAAATGTCACATTAAAGAACAAAAGGCACCGGTGATAAAATACTATATAGTAATGTAATGGTATAACTAATTCTGACCAACAAAATTTCCTTCCCAATGAAACTGTGCCGTAGAGACACGGTGCTCCATTGCTGGACCAGTATCATCTTGCACCGAATCAGACATTTTCCGCAAGTTATCTTGCGAAGTTAAAATTATATCATCAACACCATCGCCATAATTCATAAAAGGGTCACGACGCTTTTCTAGATCTTCTTCCAGTTCTTTCATATCGTCTAAGGTATCCTTGAAGTAGCCCAGTCCTTCGATTATGTATATATTCTCATCGATTGTGGAATTCTCTTTAACATGATTATCCAAGGACTTATTGAAATGAAAATTTAATGTAGAAGCACTAGGGGTGCTTTCAGTCTCATCACGAAAATTTATATGTGGAAGAAAAATACTCTTTGTCTTATCGTTATTCGTTTCTTCAGCGATTCTCTCCGATGAAATTTGTTGTATTGTTACCCAATTATTACGATCATTGTGAATGGGAGTACTGTTAACTGATGTCAATTCTATTAAGTGCAATTCATTTCCTATGGATCTATTTTGCACGCTTAGATTATCATTTTGAAATATTTGTGTCGTTGAGTCATTCATTGATGGCGAATCACATTGCGATCCAACTGAGCAACTACCAGTATTTTCTTGTTCAGTATTCATAGATTTGTTTAATGCACTTAGTTGAGTGTTTATAGTTATATTGGTCACTGTGTCCATTGATCTTTCGAAACGGGAAGGGGCTGTATTATTTGTGGAACATGCCTCACTTTTCGTCTTTCCGGCGGAAGCAGATATCGATACATCATCCACAAGTCGTTCACGAAAGGCAATATTTTTTTGTAATTTGTTATCAAAAACTTGTTTCTTTTCCTTATTGAAACTCGTAGAGCACTGTGGACCGTAATCATGAATGATGCCAGGCTGTTCTTGAGAAATTTCTTCCCTCAAATCATGAGCTTTTTTATCACTCTGCACAGTTGTTTTAGATCCGCCAACTGTATCCGTATTATTTTCTGTGTCTATCGGATTCAAGATAAGAGGAACAATCACTTTCAATGGCATTTTTAATAAATCATTTGACACTTCTTCCTGTTCTTCGAAACTTAATGCCCGCGAAGTCATCAAAGACTGCTCAGTATGATAACTCTTTTGTATTTCAGGAATTTTTTTCGTTATCGTCCCATTGTAACTAATCGACGAAACGTTCGTCATGCTACTAGCGATATCTTCGACGTTTCCCTGAATTAATGGTGTATCCTGAGATCCTACAGCAATGCTATTTAAAAAATCAGAAGAGTTTGCACGCGTCGCAATAATATTATCAATTCTTTGCTGTAGCTTATCCAAAATTTTGGTATCATTGGATTCTTCCACATTTGTAAATGAGTACGACATTAACTCCACTGATTGTGAGTGTGACTTATCGTCAGTAGCATCGGTTTTCTTCGATGTTGAATTATTAGTTTCATCTAAGAACAAAAATTAAAACATGATATCAAACATTTATAAAACAAAACTTTGGAATAAATTCACTACTTGATTTTATTGTTGAATTTCATTTTCTGTAAGTCATACCGGAAAAACTTCCGAGACTGATATCTCTAGAGGAATTGAGACTGGATATAGCGAGAGACGACGAGGTCAACACATGCAGAGTCGTTGATATTGTAGAACTCGAAGTTGCAACGTCTAATTTGGAAGAATCAACGTTCCCATGGATTGAAGCCGAATGATCGACTGAATTTTTATTGAACCTTTGATGCAAGGATAATGGGACGTCCCTAATCTTCCTCATTGATGATGTTCCATCTTTAAACTTTTCAGATTGAGAATCTTTGTGGGAACTTTTTCTGCGATGCAAGTGTCGTCTAGATGGTATAATGTCCGATGGATTAATCTTCGTAGCATTTGCAACTGCGATTTTCGCTGCAACACGAAGAATTAAATATTCATTTGTTATTATTTAAATATAACTATGCAGAAGAACTCTTACCATGATAGTCGATAACAGATGCATTAGTAAGTCCTGACGATGTCGATGCGAAGATACCCGTTGATAACGTCAAATGTTCATCATTTTCATCCGTGATTGAATGGTCGCTTTTATTTGTTACTTCTGGATTTTTGATAGACATCTTTTTTTTTAGCAGATCATCTTCCATTAAATGCGCCTTTCCTATCATAATTCCTAGACATTGACAAATAATACGTGTTTCAGTGTTAATTGATAATAATTTTAGAAGTCGTGTTCTGTAATATAATATATGCTTATTAAAGTACACTTTTATTATCTACAAAGAAAAATTACAAATCATCTGGCATAGGATAATCTCTTATCGCTATATTCCTAGCGAACCGTTTGCAACTAACGCCATCTATACAACAGACGTGAACCAATGTTACACTTTTTTTGAAGGTAATAAAAAAGAATCATCGAACAGATGTTTACCTAACCGACGTCAATCGAGTGACACATCATTACTTTTGATAGATCAAGAGTGGGGCGAAAGAGGTTATACCGTATCATTTCTGTCATCTAAGATTTAAAGAATCCGATGAGAACAGTATAAATGATGAAATAACGTAAGCGATACAAAATAGCGTAACGATTTTATACTATCTATACGATCTAGTAAGAACCAAATAGCTGTGTATTAAGAATTTATCAAGTATACTGTACCTTCGTTACACTCATAATAAAGGAAAGTTAAAATAAAATGTATGATTTCAGAAAAATAACATACTATTTAAAACAATATAATTTTCGGAAATCATCAAATGACAAACCTTAGATATATGTATAGAGCATACATGTTAGTCGTAGATTAAATATTAGCAATCGTACAATTCTTTTAACGTGTACAATTCTTTAACGAACAATTTTTTCACTGAAAGTTATAACACCTGTGTCATAATAATTGGCATTACCTTGTTATCTTCATATTACGTATAGAACGATAAAATATGCGATTGATAGGAATGGGAATTAGTATTCGGATCTAGAAATATCGACGCCTTCGACAAGGAAGTTGCCTAGCAAACACATACGAGTCAGCCAGTAATGGGTATTACTGACCTACTGCACCTATCAATGACCCAGTAACGGCCGAGTCCTGGGCTGCTCTTATGCGTTTGCTTGGTATATCATGGAGGACTTCATATTATGGTTTTCGCAATTTACGAAGAGCATTGATATCAACAATGTATTTCGGAGTCACACACACAATGGCCCTCTCAATATATCAGTGATAAGTTTACTCGTCACATATTCATTATTCGTGAAATGAAGAATGACAATAACACCACGTAATCATTTTTCAAACACGTCAATCCTTACTTAAAACTGTTTCCCTACATTTGGCTAACAATTTGTAGAAGATTAAGCAATAGCGATTTTATATACTCCAATTAAGCTGCTACATTTGTACACATTTTTTTACAACTTAAAATTTATTGCTCTGTGATGCTTCCATGCGAGTTTAAATATATTAGCGATATTAAGGTGAAACTTTCCTCTTTATTGCTCACTATCATGGACATGAATACAAGCAAATGCCTGCATTGCATTATACGTGTATAAGTATATATTCGTATACGATTATGTAAAGTAAAAGTTTCATAACAGTTACTTTTTATAATACCATAACAGTTACTAATCAACAATCTTTCTTATACAATTGACATCATAATCACTTGAGGTTAAATATCACGCCCGTGCTACTGTGGATTACACTTATTACGTATATGTATACGGCTATTATATATAGAACTTGGGTGTATACGAATGAATATAAGCAGCGTATAGAAGGTTCACAAATATTTAGCACACAAACCTATGATGATAAGAAGTAAATTGCAACGGTTTGATCCCATTTTGATTCTGCGGAGTATCAGGATTCTGAGATAATATTGCACGACTTAGTCAATCTCAAATTTTCATCCGTGTTACTGCGCAATTGTATATCCAGCGTCAGATCTAAGAAAATTATTTCATTTTCATCCAAGGAGAAAAAGGACGTCGCAAAATAAAGATTGTTTATAAACAATTGCGTGACGAACGGTAGATAATTGAATAGCGATGATCATTTTATTTATCTGTAATGGTCGTATTCTGGAATGCACTGCCAGTACTGCGAGCAACGTTTGTCCTTGGTTATTTGTATACATCTGGGAGATACAGAATTATTCTATGAGCACTGATAGTCAATTTTGAAACGTACTCATATATCTCCAGTTCTTCGGGAAATATCCTCATGAAAATGATCAATATATTTGACTCACGATAAATTAATCTCGATGATGCAACGATTTGTTCAATTGGTCGGTATATAAAAATGATTTGCCGACGGTGTCAGAGAAATAACGCTAGTAAGATTATAAAACATATTTACTGAAAAACTAATGATTTGATAATGCCAAGTCTTGTTGACGCATGCGCTGAGAAAAACCAACTCATTTAAAGAGGGGGTAGTTGCCCTCGAGGTATTTAAGGAGCGAGACCGCAGTTCCAATACGATTATCTTCGTAGCGCTTAGCGTGAACATTCCTTCTCATAAGTTTCCAACTCAATCAATTTACTTTAGCAGGGATGACGACCAAGAATGAGAAAATCGGTATTATTGGCAGGTGAGGTGGAATTTTCGAAACAACACTTGTTTTGTCGAATAAATCAATCATAACGGCGCCGAATAAAATTTATGAAAATACGTATCACGAAACTTGTCATTGATATGGGTTTTTTGTAACATTTCTTTCATTTACAAAAGTTTATATTTTCGTACTCAAGTAAGTATTATTATAATCTATAAAGATTTATAAGCACATGTGACAAAAAACTGTATTACCAACAGTTGCAACTGTCATTCATTATTATTTTGAATCGATACAATTCTGTCACAGAATTCACGTTTGAAAGTTTACTTGTTCAATTTGTAAGTTAACGAATTTAATCGATGGAAAATCACGAATAGTAAAAGTACATATATTTTACTTATCATTGAATTTTAATGACACACATTTTTCCATTGCAGCGGTTTAATCGGCCGCAGCTGGAGTATGCTATTCGCCAGCGTTGGATATCAAGTAACGATATACGATATCGTCGAGGAACAAATTTCGAAAGCATTGGAGGATATTCGTGAGCAACTGGACCGTCTCGAAAGCAGCGGTCTTCTTCGTGGTAACCTTAATGCGAACGAACAATTTAATCTCATTAAAGGTCAGCACACTCTAGATATACATTCGAAAGTAAAAATACGACGATCTTCAATGTATTACAATTTTTCATAGGCGCTAAATACTTTTTCTTTTATAACATCAGGTACCTCCAACTTGGCCGATGCTGTGAAAGGAGCCAAACTGATCCAAGAATGTGTACCGGAGAATCTTGAACTGAAATTGAAGGTCTATGGTGAATTGGACCAGGTCGTAGATGATAATGTTATAATGTCCTCGTCAACGTCGACCTTCCGTCCATCTTTATTCAGTGAAAATCTTAAGCATCGTTCTCAAGTTATTGTTTCACACCCCGTGAGTCTTTTATCTCTTACAAATAACGTGATCCCTGCATTTATTCTTTAGAACAAATAAGATAAGTACTGGTTGCATCGTCAATGCTATTCGGAAAACACGTATATTTGTATCATCTACACGGATGTCAGATATATTACATGCTCAGGGATATGACATAGATGCATTATCTTAAAACAAGGATGTAGTAGCTATGCCCTAATAACCTAGATATCCGTATAAAGATGCCTAGGTAGGAATTAAATAATGCAAACAAACAAAAATAATTGAATTTATCAGAATAGTCGTTTACGATGACATAGATATATACAGGTAAATACGTAACTCTGAGTATTGGATGCAATGTCAAATCGATATTAATACTGATATCCACTAATCTTGATTTGATAAAGTTCTGGTTCTGAGTAACAGTTCACCAATGCTAGTATCACCATCTTATAAACATCGCAAATTTAAAATTCATGAGACAATAAGAACCAAACTTCAAAATGAATATCTGAGTTTGATCAGCTTTAATTAGACATTGTGAATAACAGAGTCACGTAATCCTTTTCTTATCACTGTTCATCACGTACTTGCACAGCGTGTTTCATGAATAAGTAAAACATTAAACGTACTATTAGCTATTAACGAGAAGAAGACTATTTTAGCGGTTACTATAGAATATATCCTATAGCGATTACTATAGAATATATCCTTCGTTTGCTATAAGAGACTCCAAGAAATTATTGTTAAATTTAAAAAATAATATATTCATATTGTTTTAGGTTAATCCGCCTTACTATGTGCCACTTGTGGAAATAGTACCAGCACCATGGACCCGTCCTGAAATTCCTGGACAAACTAGAGAAATTATGACGGAAATTGGTCAGGCTCCAGTCACTCTCTCGCGTGAAATCGATGGATTTTGTTTAAACAGAATACAGTAAGATGCTACGACCAATTAAAATGTATTTATATAACTTACGGGATATTACATGTTTGATATTCTTGCTTTAGGTATGCTATTTTAAATGAGGCATGGCGTTTAGTATCTGACGGCATTTTAAGTGTGCAAGATATCGATGTAGTAATGAGCGAAGGTCTTGGAATGCGTTACGCTTTCCTTGGAGCCTTTGAGACTGCGCATTTAAATTCAGAAGGTAAGTTCTATCAGTAATTTAATGCGAAGAAAAATTGTTTAAAATTCTATATAAAAGGCGAAAACAAGAAAATAGTATTGATAGTGATACGTAGATGATATATGAATTCTTTCTATTATTTTACAGGAATGAAAAGATACTGCGAAGTCTATAAAGATAGTATTTATAAGACTAGTATGACTTTTGGACCTGTTCCAAAGTTTGAAGGACCGACTGCTGAGAAAATAAGCAATGAACTTAATGAAATAAGTCCGCTCGACAAATTGCAAGAAAGACGAGCATGGCGTGATGCTGCCCTTACGAAATTGTCGATTTTGAAGAAGGAAATGAATAGCCAGTACAAGAAATGAATATTTTCTTAATGTTGCAACGTAAACATTGTTTCATTGCCTTATTATTGCGGAATTAAAAAATCCGCCATATACTTTATATTAATCCTTTTAGAGCAGAACAACGATATATAAAACTTTTTAAATTACATCAAATTGGTTTGGTTTTTTTGCTTAGGTACAATTCGTTCGGTCGGCACTGAAAGGGTTAAACAGTTTTAATCACTCATGCAAATATGTGAAAAACGTTAGTAATAAACAGTCAAGCCTTCATAACACATACTCTCATAGTGAACAAGTATCCTTAGATCATGTGTCAGTAGACAAGAAGGCGTAAAGAGGAATCATATATATTATAGACGTTTGAATTTATGAGATGTTTGACTCTAAATATATTACATGTAAATGTTTTTAAGTTTTCAATTCCCACGTGCAGCTAAGACAACAAAGCAGTCTATTTATGTAGCCAATGATAATTTTTTGCGTTATACTAATTACAGTTGTCCCATTGCACTGATAAGGGATCAAGATAGGTTGTTAGGCATGTTAATTTGAAAACCAATAAACCAAAGGATCCAGTCTTTAAAAGAAATTGCATGATTTTAGTGAAGGAAAAACATATATCCTATACTTCTTAAGTGAGAAACACTTTATTTGTATTATTACAATAAGTTTAACGCTTTCCTCCAACACGAGGAACAGCTTTTTGCGTCACTTTTGTCGCTTTCTGCTTAACAGGTGCTTTTGCCTTGGGGGGAGCAGTTGCTTTCTTCGTAGCTTTAGCAGCCTTTTTCTGTTCTTTTGCAGCTCTGAAAATTAAAAGTAAAAAAGTCAATGAGACGTTCGTAAACGTATAAAACGAGTATAATAAAAATGAGTCAATGAGCAAAACATGAATGATAACTTGAAGTGTATGGACCCGCAAAGCCAGACAGTGTAATTATTATGTACAATTCTGGGTGAAGCAGCCCACTATTTATCTTAGACATACTGAAATCTAACATTATATTTAAAACCATGTTAGAGGAACAGCTGTCTGTGCTATTGGTTAATAATTATATTGCAAAAGAAAGCAATGTAGAAGTTTAACTGCTAATTTTTTATAGTAATAAAAACAAAACAAAATGAAAAGGATAGTTGCTTACTTAATAGCTTGCTCTCTCTGGGCTTTCCTGATCTCAGGCTTCATGTTACGTTTAGCCAAGATATCAGTAAGAGATGCACCTACAATAGCACGTTGGAATTTTTGAGTACGGCGTGTTCTTTTCTTTGCCTGTTCTTCCTCCTGGCCTTTCTTATGCTTGCGCCTAACGAAGACAAAAATGTGTCAGTTACAATATTAGCTTAAATTAATATATTACCAATGTCATATTCAATCTTGTTAAATTGCAAAATTATAATTGTAGAATACTCTAACTCTAGTACAAGAACTTCAACATATTTGATATATATGGTATATACTTGATTGTTTATATACTCATGGTAATCCAGCTAACAGAAGAATCATTGGCCATTACCAAAACTTATTCAGATTCAATAATAAAAATTGAAAATATATATATACCTGTAAAGGACGGTCCACGTCACTTTTCTAGGATTGCGCCTCATTAAGTGAGCAGATTCACATTTTGAGTTAAGGAAAGTGAACGTCTGAAAACATTAAGGTTATGTTATGTTTAGTACATACTGACACATTAATGTACCACGTGAATACATCATTTTTCTTTAACTATGAAACAGTAATTCAGTCAGTAATTAAAAAATCGAAGTAAATTTAACAAGAAACCATAAATACATACCTTTCCGTCCACTTTGACCATGGTTTTGCCATGGCCGGGATATATTTTATATCCACTGTACGCGCAAAGTCCGATCCTGAAAAGATTGAAGTATAATTAATCCAAGAACATTGACTGACCCAAATTTTCGTCTTCGCTGATAAAGTTTGTACGATTGCACCGGAGTTTATGGATTTGTTTAATACACCAATAGCAGTCACTTACTTCATTTTAGTTTCACAGGAAACGGAAGACCCGTTGACCCGTCAAAGCAAAACGCGAAAATGGCCGAGCGCTTCCACACGCTCGGCTGCGTTCACATCAGCGATGAGTAGGCAGTGCACAACGCTACGTTTCAGGCGATACCAAAAACATGGCGCTAAATTGTAGCGGCGAGTCCCAGAAGTAGGATGTTGTGATCATCGCCTCCGTCGATAAAGCATATCCCGTCGTAGCCGAGTTGAACGTGATCACGAACGTATAACTTCGCGGTCATTCATGAATAGAGAACTATTTCCCTATGCTTATACTTGTGTTGGGGGTTGTTTTTTGGGGCCAAAGGGTGCAACCCAAAAATCGATAAGTGTTGGAAACGTAAGCCCAGAACTAATAACGGTTTTTAAAATCATTCAGAATAATAAAGAACATGATAGCATACGTTCAGAGAATTAATTTGTGCTGAGGGTTGTTTTTTGGGGCCTAGAGGTGCAGCTCCAAAATCGAAAAGATTTGAAAATTGAAATTTATAGCATGATACATTTTTATAATGCATAAAGAACAGTTTCCAAAATAATTCAACGTGTAAAACTTAAGAAAAGTATATAAGGGGGTGGTTTGTTCAGAGAGGGTGGTCCGATTTAATTGGGACCAGGCGCATTCAACAGCCCCTAAAAAGCCCAAAAATATGGCCTATAATAAGTTGAGGTTATCACTACAGGGGAGTGAGAACGAGTGTGGTGGACCTAGGTTCACCACAGATTTGGGTCCTCCACACCAGGTTTCTGGGTGGCATTTTAGAAGGAGTGGTCCGATTTAGTTGGGACCAG
>JARQSW010000453.1:130620-334877 GCA_030142375.1 Calameuta pallipes | reverse complement strand
GGATATGTTTTATCGACGGAGGCGATGATCACAAAATCCTACTCCTGGACTCGCCGCTACGATTTATCGCCTGAAACTGTAGCATTGCGCATCTCTCTACTCATCTCTGGCAGAATACACGAAGTCGGCCCTCTTTACTAATTGGTGGAACGTAGGGCTTGTTGCCGTGGAAACGTCTTCTAAAATGACAAAACAAATCGTCATTTTTACTGAACTATCAAATCCTGTCTAAGACGATATGTAATCGTAGTAAATGACTGTTCTAACTACCAAACGTTACTGTGGAATAGTTATTTTACAATCAATACTACTGATCTTTGATATATCTGTTAATTCGTTCGTTAGTTTCGCACGACGATATCCCGTGGATCTACTCATTCTTTACGTGTGAGATAAGCATTTATTCTCTTATAAATATTGAATTCATATTATTTGTACTTTAATTTTCAGAGTTCAAGACTTCTGTCATATCATTGCTCTTGCTATATTATTGCTAAGCTTCTTCTCCACATATGTGTTTCAGGTAATGAAAATTACCATTTTGTTCTTATTTTCAAACTAATAATCATACTAATTTATATCAATTTTTTTTTTTATATCAGGTTGGACTGTTGGAATTGCTGTACACAAGATTTCGTTTTACTTTGATCTTATCTGTGTTTTATATTATACTTAGCATTGGATTACATGTCTGGCATGTAACTATTGTTTGGCATGATCCCTTTGCTTATTATTGGAGCAAAGGTTTTCATGCCCTCAACACTATACATAAAATAGGTAAAAATTGATTATAACTAAAAATCAAACGTAATGGGAATACATTATATGAAAATGATTAATGTCAAAACAAAATACTTATATCATTGTATTTGTATATAAAGTTGCAGTTCTATATTACTACTTTTACAAGAGAGCTGCACTAAAAATCGGAGACCCACGATTCCACGAAGGTAGCATCTGGATGCAAAAGCAATTCAGTTTTTCATAAAAGAATTTTAATGTCTCTTTTTGTACAAAATATAATTTAATACATAATTCTTCATAATGATTTTGCATTATTATTACGATATAATCATTTCGCGCTGAATAGTCGTATAGATACATACTGACTGAATATTATCAAGTTTTTGTTATAGCTACTAATGTACTGTGATTCAATTCACATATACGTCTCACGAGCAAGGAAATACGCGTTATAAAGCTACATTGCAGCGAAATAGATTTCAAAAGATAATAAAAATTGTCTTTTGACAAATTGGTATCTCTTCTCCAGATTAAGTATTCAGTTCGACTGACAATTTTATATTGGACCTATTATCACACATCTGTGCATATTTCAGACTTTTTCTTACTCAAGCTTTAAGCATTAAAACATATTGTAATGTACAAGTAACGTTTTTTGCGTAGTTCTATAAGTTGAGTCTGATGTTCTGAATCAAATTCGTGCACCTCAAGATTCGTAATACATATACGCAGTATATTCTTTTGTATAGCATCTACTGCGCAATTCATATGAAGTCTTTTCCAAGACCTTTTTAAAGAACTTTACTCCACATAGTTAATCACTCGCTCATACGTTATGATTACCATGAAGGAAAAGTAGCTTATCAGTCAAATGAGGTGGTAATGCGGCACGTCTCACGTCGTGAATCACTTGAGCATCTGGAGGAATATAATTTGGCGGTGAACAGCATGCGGGAACGCAATTATATCGGCGGGCTAATTTTCCGAGATTGGGACATTTTGCTGACATTTTCGCCCACCACTGTAGAGGGCAACAATCGAGCGGTGCGGTTGCTTCAGACTGATATTGTATAAATTCTAAATTAGCTTTCTCATCTGCTGGTATTTCACTTCTCAGAGTACACAGATCTCCAAGTAGTAGCTCCATACCTGAAAAATGTTGGAATTGTTAGATAAAGCATGGAAATTGAAGAGTTCGAATTTTGGGAGCATAGAATTCTGTCAAAACCCAAATACCTGATAAGCGACTCTTTTTACCAACTGGCTCTACCATCATCCGACCTTCACCCTCGTCCTCTATTAATTTTATTAACATTTCTTTTATTGGTGCTGCAACCATACTTTTATGTTCTTCTGTCGCATATGGTAATTGCTTAAACCTGGGAGGAAAAGTTTTGTGTTATATTTCTCTTATAACTTTCTTTAACGTTCATGAATTAAAAGCTCACCTGGGATCTAGCGTCGTTGCAATTTGCAACAGAAGAGTTATATTGTTATCTGCATATCGATCGCATAGCATCTCTGAGAGTGATTCTTTAAATGATCGGGCGATATCATTATCATCCTCCTTGACTTTCAAATGCGACGACACGAGTTGCCAAAGTAATGGCTTTAATAATGATATTAATGGTATCTTCTCTTCACTAAGTGTCATAATCGTAACTTTGAATGGCTCAAGAACGGAGACAAGGTCTTCAATAATTTTCCACTGTTCATTAGAAAGATCAATAACTTCTTGATCAATACCTTCCATACTTTCAAGGATGTTGTCTATAATATTTCTTCGCAAAATTATCTGTTCTAACATATTATATGTAGAAGTCCATATCGCTGGATAATCCATGACCATGGGATATTCATCAAACTGTGAAGTTATTAAGAAATTATGTAACGCAATGCACATAAAGTAAAAAATGTATGTTAATACAATACCTCTAACAACTGCTCTTGCATAGCAAGAGATGTAGATGCAGCTGGATGACTCGCAATGGCTCCAATAGCTGCTCTACATTTTGACAAAATGTTGGCAACTTCTGGAGTGTCAAAACATGCCTGTGCACACACTTGCAGTGTATGAAGGAGGCATGGCACTATAGCAAGGCCTCTGCTAATCAAGGCATCCAGAAGTTCAGTACGTGAGGTTCCAATAACAACAGCAGTTATCCGCTCAACCCTAATATCCCAGTCAAGTAATAGAGAATCTATTGCAGTTCCCCATTGTATTTCTCCCCACTCGATTGGAGCATGTAATGTACTCAAAACTTTGTAATCTAATGATGCTTCATCTATATTTTGAAAGTACACTGAGAAAGTTACAAAACATTCATTTGACTTCGACTTCCATTCCTCAATAGCTAAACCAAATTCACTCTCTATACAAGATAAATTTGTTGCCACAGATTCCCGAAACGAATCATACACTTTTGGTATAATTTCATCTTCTAATTTCTGTTTGCTGGGAATTTCGCAAGGAGATCGAAGAGTCGCTATAAGGCGTTGGAACCCGCGTCCTTCAACGACCTCAGGTAACTGCAGATCCATTATAATAAATTCTGTAATTGCATCTGATACACTTCTATCATCAGTACTAGAGCGAGATATAGAATTTTCATCAGGCATCAGGAATGTCATATTTGGACTACTGTGACCTATAGTAGTACCATTCTTTATCATCACACGCAGTGGCTGGCCAATACTCAGATCATCATTGACACTAGATAGATTGATATTGGGATCAGTAACAAATTTTATATCCCCACCAATTTGTACTGTGCCATCAGCATTTGTAGTATATATGTGATGTGTTGCATTAACACCAGCTTTGAGCATTCGCTTTTGTGCTCTATGTTCCTTCGTTTCTTGGGAGAGAGTTTGTCTTCTTGGTGGATTTACAGTTTCCAATTCCTGAAGCTCTTGTGCATGTTTATTTTGAAGATGCATACGTAAGTTACTGGTGTTACGATTGTATGCAATTTGTGTTTTACATATTATACAAACGATCTTGACTTTAGTCAGAATGTCACCTTCTTCAGTTGCTGGAAAACCAAAGAATTTCCAATATATACTTCTCATAGACATTGGGACAACCAATTTTTTATAGGTGTAGGTATGCTTCTCTTCCATCATTTTGGCCAATACCATTTGGATATCGTTTTTGGTATCATCCGACGTATTTGGTTTGCTACTACTAGACGGTATTAGCTGTTTATTTTCCATCTTTAAATGTCAAAACAAGGACTTGCAGGATCCCACCACAAATAACTTTACATTATTATCGAAGAATACGCAGTTAATTTATCTACAGTACCTGGTGCTCTTCTTTATTTTGTCAAAATGGAGGACGTTTCTCGTACATTTTGGGATACTCATAGTTTATGCGTTTTTCAAAGTTTTGTTTAACACTTTGACTGCCTATAATGATAACAAATTTTGCCGCGAATAAGTACTACGATACCTCACATTAACTTTTGTCGAATTATTTTACGGATATCGAACTTCAATTTCTCGATCAGTAGAAACGACGTGTAAATGCTATCGACCACAGGTTGAGGTGAACTATCGACTTGCCAAATGCAGAGGTCCGACATCTTTCGGAGAGACATCGTGAACTACTTATTCTGACAAGTATTTTGATTAACTTATATAAAAAGTAAAATAATCTCATATTCAAAATAATAGAGCGTTTATTTTGAAAGAACGAAGTTAAAGTTACGACGAATTTAGTACAAATTTTTCTTCGATTTGTACCAAAAACGGCGTTTTCCGTGTTAGGCAAACACAATTTATTCACAAGGTATAGAATAAAAGACTTCACTGTTTCATTTATAATTTTAATATCTTCTATTAAGGGCAACATGTATACAAGTGTGGATGAAGTATGTGTAGCGATTGACAAACTGATGCTGCAAAATTTGGAATTGATCGAGCAAAAGGTTGCAGTCACTGTACAACTAGAAGGATTATTACGTGATGGTCATATCAAATTAGCTAAGGCTCGGTATATTCAAGGAAAGGAAAATATTGGAGTACTGCAAATTCCTACTGAAGATGTACAAATGAATTCACTCTTTGAACTTGAAACTTGTATAAAGGACAATAAGAAGGAAGATGTAATTATACACTTCGACATCTCTAAAAAGGAAACAGGAACCAACAAAAAAGAACCTCAAGATCCTATCAAGTGGTTTGGCGTGCTTGTACCTCAGAATTTGAGAGACGCACAAAAGCAATTTCAATCTGCATTGTATCTAGCTGTACAGAGTGCTAATATAAATGCTAAAATGACAACCATACCAGAAAAACTTGACCACTTAAAAAATATAAAAAACAATTTTTTAAAGGAAGAAGAATAGTTTCTAAAAAAGTTGAAAAAAGATTTTGTATTATATTGCATCAATCATTCCTGAATAACATTGAGTTAAATTATTATAAATATTGTAAAATATGTCAAATATACAGAAATATTCAGCTGAAATATAATATTTGGACACGATAGATGTATACAATCTTTTTATTTAGAAATATCTTTATAATATTAAAATTGAAGCATAAAGAAGTAACTGATGGCCTTTATGTTGAGATGAATATTAGTTACCATCGAAAGATAATGTATTTGTGTTCAGCCATATGATAATTTCGTATTTATCAGTATAAAAACTAGCTAGTAACTGTAGTTCAATACAAGATTCAATAGACCATTTGAGGAATTGGAAAATTTATCAATTTTTTAAGTAATTTCCTTCGCAAAAATCTAATTAAATTGATAAAATCGATAAACAAAACGCAATATCTTTATTTATTTTTAGGAAGATTTTTTTGCTCAAAATTAAAATTAAAAAGCACAATAAACGGCATACACTTGACTACATTTTTTGAAGATGGCAGTTGAATGCAACCCGTTGGGTAGCGACGCATGTCGGGTAACCAACGAACGCGTGTGCGAATTTGTGTTACGCGCGAGGCGTCCCGACGCCGATATACGAAGGGTGGTTGTTCCTGCTAGTCCACCGCGGCGCGTCGCGACGCGTTTTGACGTCACGTTGCGCGATCGACCAATCAAACCAGTCGCCAGTCAGTTTTCCGGCTGCTAAACTCGCGTGACGCCATATTGCCATCGCCGCGGCGTGTTTATATCCAATTGTTTCGCGAAATACATCGCGTTCCCGGGAGGTATCGCGGGTGACGAAAATCGTGGATGTTTCGTGAATTGTACACAGTACAAATTCGACTCTTTATCTGTGATATTCGTGTGTGCAAAGCTATAAGAGAACTGCGTTTGAAACCGTGCGTCAACTGCGTGCTGTCGAATTGCTTCAACCCCCGATATTTAATCAACCCTTGAACATTACTGGCTACTCAAAAATGCCCGTACGCAAGCAAGGTAATAAAATTAACTATTTAGATTCATTTAAAGTGCATTGCAAAGTTCATATCAATCTGATATGTCGAATTATTGGCCTACACTTGTGGGAGGGGCTGACTGCGGGTCAGTCGGTCAGCTGTCATGAGCTGTCATTTCACGCACATCAGGAATTTTGCGATGACATCTCAAACAAAGTGTGTACATGACAATGAAAATGTTATTGTTTATAAAAGCATAATAATAGTATTTAATACAATCCAATTTCGTAAGATTTTACTTGTATGGTGGAAATACAATCAGTCGGTTGGATTGTCGACAAAACCTATGGCAATAATATCATTATTCATTATTGTACAGTTATTTATGAGAGAAATAAATCTGCAAATTTGACCGATTTTCGAAGTGAAATGAAAACAGTGCTAACTTTGGCGTACTTACTAATTGTTTCTTTAATCGACCTGGGCTTATTTTTGACAATGAGAATGATAGATAAAGTATTATTAGGTGTAATAAACAAATAAATATGGCATTCAGAATGTCCAAATTTAATAAGACGAGGTGACAGAAGGAACGTGCTGCGAATTATATACGTGGAATGTGAAATCTTTGTTTTTCTACTTTTCCTTCTCCACTTACACGAACTTAACATATTATGCAACGTGTACACTCGGAGTATTTCCATTTTTCCCTTTCTCCTATTGAAAAGAAATATTTTCATTCATCCGTTATTTCGGAGAATTACGTTAGGAAATTTTAATTAAACGTGCCACGAAAATCGCGACACTCACGCGAATAAATAAATGTCCCCACCAACGTTAAGGTAGTAGAAATTTCTAAAGGGTTTATTCGTTAGCGTTTATGAAATGGGGGACTAATAAATATTCAAAAGTTTCAACGAACTGTACTTCCGACACTTTTCTTTACATCCTGATAAAAGGACATATTCCGCAGGATATTATATTCTTGAAAATACTACAAAAGCGAATATCATCTTCATTAATGTAGGCCAAGATAGTGTTGCAATAATCCATAGGTAGCTGTCGGTCTTTGGGTGTTGGCCAAGAAAACGCAATAATTTTGGTGCTGGCGAACGCATTTACCGTAGTTACACGGAACGCCTCACGGCCACGAGGTCTCCCAAGCAAAACGTTTTAACTACGTGCAAGTTCTTTGTTGCGTATGCGCATTATATTTTTGATCGTTTAGTTACAGGTGAGTTTGGCCTGCTGATCCGATGCCTAACTTAGGTGCTGACGTTTTGCTTGTTTTCTAGACGTAACGACTACTTGCAGGCGTACCTTACCCAGCTGTCTACCTACGCGTAGCTCTATATGTGGCAGGAGTAGTTATTTTTCGACGTGTTCCATTTTTCAGTGCAAAATCCTTTTGATAGAACAAGAAAACACCAATTGCTCATTTTTCCCACCTTAAATCGCACGCGTGAATATGTGGGCGTATCATAATAGATTGTGCTTATACCCACTCTGTGTATATAGTATAGGGACGTTTATCATTTTCCCTGTGGATATCGTCTGGTTGCTCATACTGACGTAATTCTAGGGTCACTGTCAGCCATTTCTAATGTTTCGTTTAACACTGGTCGACATGTACGGTTTATTTTCAGTGTCTCAATCTCAGTTCAACGTCATTCAATGAAAGGGATTTTAGATTTGTTCGCATCAGACTAATGACAAGCTCCTGACAAGTTATGTATATTACTTGAATAAAAATTAATTCATACGTGCATACGTGACGCACGAGTTTCACGTATTATCCTTCACACGTATCTGAACATCTGTTTAGTAAGCACCAGCTCACCCCAATGTTGTACTAATGTTCTAATAGGGGTTGCATCGTGTACTTCATCGTTTGAATCTTATGTCTCTAAGAAAAATATACTTTGATGAAGCTTACCAAATACCTATAACAGGTTGCCAATCTTGTTCCTTTATCGCGAACACTTTATCAAGATCCCTCTTGGAGAGATGTTTTAATCTATGTAATCAATCGTTAACGATACCAAGAAAGTAAGTATGAAACCATTTTACACATTGAATACATACATATATTTACCAGATTGGATAACTCCTGTTATCCGAGTGCTTCGTGCTCTGACTACTGACACGTAGGTATTTATACACAGCTATCTGTGTACATATTACGTGTTACAGCCGTCTAATCTCGAGTGCAGAACGTGAAACTTGCGATAGTTTTCAATTTCGCGTTGCAGAGACTCCACATGGCGGAGCCGATGAGCGACAAGAATTGGCCGTATTCTTGGTGTGTAGACAGCGTAGGCGGCGGGACCAAGGGAGTGCTGATAATGAGAGCAACGAATGGGAAGTGGGACACGTGGTATGAGCTTCTGGAGCTGGCTGTCACGAAGGGTAGCATTTACGTCTGGATAGGTTCCTCTCGATAGTTTCACGCAGTACCTAACCATCTACATATAGCGCATTATTTTCCTGTCGATATATTACGTGCGCACACTCCTCTTATCGAGCTAATTGACTTATCGTAGCGTTCGAGGTCGGCGGGGTAGCATAAGAATTTTTCCCTTATCCTTTTTATTATATTTTCAGTGGTACCTCGTATTGGATTATTTTCTATCGCGTACTACGTGGGAAATTCGCACTAGGATTAACGAAAGTTGCTGGGATCTTCGAAGACACTATATGCTATAAATAGTGTCTTGGTAATTTTAGTCCTACGATATAAAATCGTTGGATTCGTCAGACCACGTGACTTATAAATTTGACGATGACTTACAAAGGAAATAATAGATTAGTAGAAAATTCATTATTCATGAATGCTTGTAATTTTAGAAATTTTATGTGACGCATGTCGACGCAATGTGACGCATTCCTTGGGCGTTATGATAAGACCGGGGCTTTTTTTGCCTTTAGTGAAATACTTGGCTGCGATCTTCACTCTTTATGCTTACCTACTCGGCAGCCAGTCTGGTTCTGCATAATTTGAGACGGTTGTAAGAAAACGCAAAGGTATGCAGTATGCAACGTTGTAAATAACACTTGCTGCGCCATCCAGTAGATTCAGGTGATAGCACTTAACGTCGTTGTCGCAAGTATAGTTATTGTTCTGCCGTGCACTTGTGATACGCATCCTCAAGTGTTAGTACTTCTTGTACTCTACGGGGAAGCCTTACTTTCTTGTTAATGAATGCGCTATCTGTATAGCGGTGCTGAAGTTGCGGTAATTATTTATCACGTCTTACATGTCGCAGGTGCATGGATTATAAGTAGAATATTATGGGTACAGTGATTTTATGTTATTTTTAAATAATTTTTATCTCGGTATAAATACGTGCTGATCGACATATATGGAAGATTAAAAATGTATTTATAACGTCGTACAATTTACGTTCCTCGGCAGTGCAGTTACTTGTACCTATTTATCATGGCCTCGAGTAATTTTCTAGCAACTCTCAAAGGTAATTTCCTACTGTGTGTGTAAAATTTAGTGATCAGCCGTGCACGGGTGCGCATTGCTGGTATGAGAAGTCTCTGTGCTTCATGGGCGGGTAGTTGAGCAAAGACTGGGATAGAGTTCAGTAAAGTTTTCGAGTTTCGAAATATACGATATCGCACCTAGATGGGTAATGTTGCGCGTAAACCCGCGTTTCCGCTGATTATGTCCAACGGTTCATTTTGAAAAAGTCGCTCCCTACGATTAGGATCTTTTAATTTTTTTTGGTCCTTTTTATCCCAACTGTTTCTCTTTGGGAAAGATCCCAAAGCACTTCCAATCGGTTTAACATCCATAGTGTGCTGGTTTTCGCCTTGTTTTTCTCGTGCTGAATATCACTGGAAAAGGATCCTTTTGATAAGGCCTTATCTCAATCCCTCCCTTCGAGTGGGAATCCGGAATCTGTCGCTAAAATCCTGCACATTTTTTTTTGTCCATATAGATCTATTGGCTCACTGGGTTACTATTTCGCTACAGTAGCACAAAATAAACCCAATACGTGCCATATAAATGGCCGGACCCGTAAAGGACGAGATTTTTATATAGACGATTTTATAGTATATATATATATATATATATATATATATATATATACATGGTATACGAGATTATATATACAGTTCGTGCTGATTAATCCTCAGGACCATCAAGCTGCAGTTGCGTGTTTTTGCTTCTCGATATCTTTCACCGTTTACATGCGAATATGTGAATCGACAATAATGCGAAGCAGGACAGCTGAATTAATTTACGTCTGATTTTATCGTTGTTGACTTTAGGATCCCCCATAAAACATACATATATACAGCCTGCTGTTAGTTGAACTTTTCACGAATCATTAGACATTCGCTATTCGGATCAACACAACGAATTCATTTTAGTTTCGGGCGACGCTGCTAATACTGGTCTGGACCACTGACTTTCCTGCTCCTCTCTCATTGATTTCTCTGATAGTTCTCCCGAGGTACAAAAAACTTACAGCAGTCTTTTAAGCACTCGTGCTTGAATCTTGCGTCCTCAAGATTACTAATTTACTTGGCACTCCATCAAAATAGAAATCAGGGCTAAAAAAATAAGGGAGTCCCCCATTTGTATGACGCTTCTTCCAATTTCTCAGATTATTAGATTACCTTAAACTGCAAATGGCGAAGTAGGGATTCGGCACCCGTGTAAACCCATCTGCAATTTTCGGCCAAACAATTTGAACGAAGGACTTCGACACGATAGTTTTCGGCTAGATATTTCATTTCATTGACTTTTCAATGTCTTCTACACTATGCTATATACTGTATCAAAGTGGCTAACCGAGCTCATTAACGTTGACGCCAAATATGCCCACCAATTAATTTGCATACCCCATTCTAACCCCTGGCAGCCTCGCCCAAACCTGTTCGTGCAACCAGCGCCACCATCGTACCCGTCATCCTGTATCACCTGCAGACTCCTCTCCATTCATAGGCTAGTTTACAATTTGACTGACAATGCACGTACGTTGCGTGCCATATGATACGTGCTATATGATGCAGTAATTAGGATTAGAATCATAGTTGTAATTGAAGTACGTATGGTAAGACTCGTGCGGATTGATATATCACGGGTCACAATTACTTCATCTCTTTGTCTTTATTCCTGCCTCTGTCACTCATATTGGCGTCCATTACGTCTTCCTTCCTCACTTTCTGCTAGGTGGATGAGGTTGGACTTTAGCTCGAAGTTTGTCCTTTGAAACACGAACTCCTTTATTTTCTTGAGTTCGATCGGATTGACGGTTCGCTGGGAGGGGTGCTGGGGGACGTGGGGCTAAGTAGCCGGAAGCAGAAGAGCTCGAAAGCCAATTTACGGTTTGGTCGCATTGTCCGTCGTCGTTCTCGACTCGCGACAGTAAATCCTCGAGGAAGTAAGCCGTAATAAGGAACCACGACGCGATGGCTCCTTTGTCGCATTACAGTGACTATCGATAAAGCTGGTAGTGTCTGAAAATATCTCTTGACATTGGACTGTGTGCATAGATTGACAAAGAGCGGGTAGAGCTACTCGAAGGTACAATAGGAGGAGTCGTACGTGACACGTATGTCTATATACATATATAACAGTATGTGGACGTATGTAGAAGGGACATCGATTACGATTAAACGAGCAGGAGACAAAATCGAGGAAGAGTGCAGGGGTGGTATATCCTGTGCAGGATATAAGAAGATAAGATAAGATAATATATATAAGATATAATAAGGATACGTAAGAAGAATCGCGCAGTTTTTATTCTTAGAGTCTCATATAATCAGTTTTATCTCTTTATCTTATACGCGGGATACCGTGTTGTGTTTTTTGTCAATTCCTTCTTGAAGACACGTTTATATACAAAATGTACTAAGGGCTTTGTATGTCAATCGAATAACAGTGAGTCGGCGGATTCGTGAGATCAAGCATCGAGAAGTCTAAGCGTATAACAATATTGTGTAGTCGTTGCGCGACTGCGGGTTATACGGTGCATCGTGTAAGATAGCAAGTAGGAAGGCAGTCGAGCCTGTCAACGAAACGCCTGTGTTTTTTAAAGGCTTCTACCCGATTGCGCAGCCGGATATTCCTTGGGAGGACGGAAGGTATCGTTTTCCTACGATCACGGGTGCTTTAAAGTATACTGATACGGGTTTATCGAGCAACGTGGGCGTAACGTGTATGAAAGACCTTAGGACAAATTTTACCTCTTGAATCTTATCTTCGCGAATACTTAGTGGAAAAATGCGGGAGATCGGGCGACGAAGTGCTGCCTCTGTATCTTCGGATAAAAATATTTGGCAGAGCTGATATATGGGGTCGGGTTGACGATGAATAAGAATCCACGTGTCAAGCGTGGGAGTGAATGTTAATGACCACGGTAAGAACCAATCGGCATCGTTAAAAAAACGGTGATAATGTTTCGAGATATTTTCGATATGCGGCAAAGTAACTCTGACTTGGATCAGATACTAAAGGGTCGATTGCTAGGCATGATTAGATTTTGACGTTAGAGATAACAATCCATAAGCATACTTTGACCAAGATCAAACGTCAGTAGCATTTTATTAACATTTGATCTTGTTAAAGTATGATTATGGATTTTTCGTTTTCTTATGAGAATTTTTTTACTTTCGTTTTATACGTAAGGGACGATCGACTGAGCCATGTGTCGGTCGGCTATCAGTTTATAGTAGAAATTCAAGGTCAAGTTTAGCCTTTGCCACTTATGTCTCCGTATCCAGTCTGCTAGGACACCAGTGTCCGCGAGACACGTGATCAGCGAAAAATATTCTGGAGGGTTAAGGGTAGCGGGTATCCCCTTTGCCATTGGCTCCAGTGTGTCTACCGTCCTGAGATGTCTGTGCCGTCGGTGCTCCAGTTTGAAGGGAGACCGAGCGAAGGAAGAATGAGAAAGAGAGAATGGAGGGCGTCTCATCGAAGAAAACGGTACAGGAGATTGAACCGTATTGAGGTCGAGTTATTCAGTTTATATCATGGAATAAACGGATCGTTCTAGTTTTTGCGATGCTTAAAGCGCCACACTTGTTCGGGTAAAGAGATTTTCGTGAGACCGAAGACAAGTAGGTATCAACGAGTCTCTATTCTGTAGTGCTAGGTAGCGATTCAGCGAGGTAACATCGTGATTCAGGCTGATTTCACAGTCGGTGAAGTCTACGGTGATTTTACTTTTGAGCTCCCTCGAGAAAGAACTTCCTGCGAGGACTCGTTAGCGGATTAATTGTAACTGGACTTTTGGTCTCGTTTTCAAAGGTCGACAGGTCGCGGATGATTAATATTTCCCCAAGGAGTAGTATTGAAAATTATGTCGTTCTTGTCTCATCGCAGTTTCCGAATCTCTATTGAATTATCCCCCGCCGCCTGGATTGCCTTCATCTGTACATCCTTGTAGCGATGAAATTGATACATCGATATGCTGATCGAATATGCATCAAACTTGGCTCAATCATCCTGCTACACTAATGGACAGTATACTCGCTTTCGTGAGTGGTGGGTACGTACCGATTAATATCGTAGCGACGTCACGGGACTCGATAGAATTATTCATGCATCAGATATTACCGCTGACATATCCTATTCGCATACGTAATTGCATCGGAGCAGAGTTCGCTAACTGTTGCAGTTAGCGTCTTCTGAATTGATTTGAAGGAAACACTTAGCTGCCAATTAGCTCCGATAGGCTCACTCGATACCTCGTTTATATAGGGTTGCATGTATACAAAGTGTATACGTGCAACGAGCTGATCTCGCTAGTGTGAAACGGTATCCGTGTTTAGAACTGATGGCAGAGATACGAGTGGAGCTTATGTAGGGCGCCCTGACAAACCTAAATTTAGGCTTGGATCAGGCAGTTCGAATACGAATCGTGCCCCCGCAAGCTGTCACTGTGATTCTTCGGGGATTTTTTTCGCGGTTTATGGGTAAACCGATCGCGACTTAGATGCTTACGCGGGTGTTAATCTTACGGGAGAACTGTGTCGTGATTCGAATTTATTTTTTTTTTTCCCTTTACCTTCTACTCGCGATTTGTGCGATTCACACGATTTACGCGCGGTAATTTGGTGACACGTGAGCGAGCTAACCACGTGGCATCATAAATAAATACAGTGGTATTGGCCACAAGCCAAGGTGCATAACTAGATGCTAAATCAGGAAATACTTGGAAACTTGTCGTTTGAAATTAAAAAAAAAATTATTTCCCTGAGCGAGGAAGCATTTGACTCTGTTCGAAATCGCGAATATTCTACGTCGTTGAATTTCCTTCCGATTGATAATTCTCGTATTTAATTTATCCAAAATGTGGGCACCGGTTCTCACTATCGTCTGGACCATCGTCTACTTGATACAGTACAAAAAAATGCAAAACTCATCAATCGCTTCGCCAGGGAATTCAAAAGGTATCGTATTGCGAGGGCATCTGCATATAATATAATCACGTGTTAAACATTCCCCAGGGGGTAGCTTTGGGTGCGTAGCTCGAATCCATGATTTATGGTAATACGGTTAGAATGGGTATACAGAAATCTTTAAATATGCTGTAACGATTTATGGCATGGGTTATAGGTACATATACTGTGGCCTATTTCCTGGTACAAAGGTATGTAATGTGTTACGTGATTAAACAATGGATCCAACTATGCGCTCCTCGGCATGAGATACAAACGATGTCGAAATTCGTACATACGGTTTACGCGTGATTTACTGATACATTATAGTTGAGATTTCCACGATTTGTCAGTCACTCGGCTATTTCCATTGTTTGCTGTTAATTAACGGGATGCAAATCGCGTCAAGTGATAACTATCGAAATCCAGCTGCTGTATGAACAAGCAATCAGACATCGACTGCTCGTACGATGATTAAGCACGTGTTGTGAAAAATCGTTTTCGTACCGATTTAACAGCACATTCGTTTTCACGTGCACGCTTAGGGCCGCTTGTTCGTTATTTTAATTTCACTTTCTAATAGAGCATGTTGGCCGTGCAAATTTAGTGCTGGGAGTATCGATCGTAGTCATAAATCTCCGTACCGGAAATCGATGGGCCATTTACCAAACGTGGGTACTTTTGTGTACAGTGAATTTTATAGAGCCTATAGCAACTGTACTAGGCATGAATTGACGCGATCGTCGAATGACTTCCGTGTGGGTACATGATGCTGGATCATATTTCTTTGGACAATGTGCGAGAGTTTTCACTGTGACATATTAGCTGAGATTTCGCGAATTTGTTGGGTGGATGTTTGAGCAGCGTGTGTTGTCGTTTTTGTTAATTAACGGCATGTGTGTAGCTTTGCTAGGAAGAGCGGATGGTTCGGGGTTGGACAACCGTCCTCTCTCCATTACGGGCTAATGGCGCAAAAACATCCTGCCCGTTATATCGTTACACATACGTTCTTCTATATCCAGCAATAATTGGGTCTTCTGTTCGACGCTTTACCCTCGTTATTACGTGCCAAGCCTTTCGATAACGCTTGTTATTAAACCGGGATTTTTCTCTATGTAAAAATCAATGGATCTTTCAAGGTAACCTGTCTACATTGATTGACGATACGTTAAGAGTATTTTTTTGATGATTATACGTAATCGTTATCAATATAGGTTCGAGGTGTGTATCAAGCGTGAATTTATATATTATTATTACACTCTTAATAAAATTTCTTTGGTCTAATCCAAGTCTGCCGCGGAGATGTGCAGTCTGGCTAGGTGTGAAATTGTTACGCAAATAACAGAGTTGGCGGCGATTCAGATCGAACACCTGAAGAAGTAGGAGACGGTGTTTGATATTGGAATATTATTGGTATAAATGATTAGCATGACTTCTCATGCAAATTTGATAATACGGATTTAACGTAGGTAATACTTATGGGGTGTGTACGCAGACAAATGTATAAATTAGTAAATCGACGAAATAACTGATAATTGAAAATCCAATACGCACGGTAAACCGTCTTATAGTTGATTTTTCCAATATACGCTTTGCACTGTTAATCGATACAATTTCCGGTGTTGCTGCAAACAATCGAGAGACTCCGTTTTTTTTCACTTTCGTAAAAACGATTGTGACTTTTGCCGAGCAGTCTGATGAATAATGAGAGTTCATGCAGTTGAAAGAGCTAAGTGAACGGTTCAAGCGCGATTTAAATGCATTACGTGTAGACTTGCAGTGCTCCATTCGTACGTTTCTACTACCGTCGACTTAATTCGACTATATCCTGCGAATTTCAGTATCGAGTCAGGCCTATGAGCGATGGGATAATTTGATTACGAAATATTGCAGTGAAAAAATTTTTCCAAGTTAGATTCTTCGCTGTGCAGTGCGTACGGTGAAATTCATTTTCGAAATTTCAGTCGATTCTAATCATTGAAAATATTTCTTTTTCATGCAGTGACCATGACTTGTGTAAGTCATATAGGTATAGGCTAACCATAGAGAGTGTCCATTGAGGAGAACTTTGCAATCGTGAAGTTTGGTAAATTAGCTGATTTGATTTTGGCTAATCGAATCTTACGATCCCTTGTCGAAACTCAGCGGAAACTCTGGACTTGGGTTCATTGACCTATTAACGTGTAAAATAGCTGGTCGAGGCCAATGAAATACAAACGAGATTTACGGACAAGCGCAAGTCCGTTCCGAGCGAGTCGCACCAGGCCAGACGCCGAGACTCGATGCGAAAATCAAAGTCGAGGTCTCAAGTAATCCTTCGGTTTCGTCTGAGTGGCGAGCGTTCGATTGTATTTCTTATAAGTTTACAAAAAAGTAGTTCCGTATTTCCATCGTGACAAAGAAGGGTCGTATCGACGGAGAAATTCTTTAATAATTCTACGAGTTAGCTTTGCTTTACCCCCATGGGTATTAGCTATTCAATATTTTTCAATTAAGAATCTCGATCCCTGAATTGGGGATTCTTTGAATTATTGGCAATCGGGCGACCTTAGGTTACTCTCCTCATTCTCCTCGTCCGACTAACAATAAGTTCGACTCGGTCGCTGAGGTACTTCAAATAAATTTAAGGAAAATTACCAATAAGGGGTTTCATCGTGAACTATCACATACGTAGTAGACATGCCTGAAAATTAATCGATGATTAACTATGATTATAATTAATCTCCTTGTAAACTGTTTCACCTAAAATTACGTTACTTAACCCGATACAGGTATCGCGTCTTTCATCTGTCGCGAGTCCTTGAGACACTTGGAAACAGCTGACTACGTGATGTTCCTGAAGACCGCGTATGACGTAGGCGTTCGCTATTCCGGTCATCGGGTGACGTAGTGGGCTGTTTAAAAATAGATTCTAAGCAAGATGCCGGGGGTACCGCGAAGGCCCAGCCACGGCCAATTCGTACGTACTATAACCCCGACCAGACATATAAACACTCGCAATGTGTTACGTACGCCAGTTATTGTGTCACGGACACTCGAGGAAGATAGTATCCAACATTTATTATGTACTAGGCGCATAAAAAATCTTAAGAGAAATTATATCGACACTTTCATTTTTTACGAGGACTGTATGATTCCTTTGTAAGATTTGGTTCCATAAGTTGGCCTCTACTATGTACGATCGATTGACACGTTATCCCATCGTCTTTTCAATCATCCTGTGCAATTGATATTATTCGCCAAATTTGACTATGAAATAATATATCGTATACATATCCACATCAGAGGCACGTTGCTCAATTTCGCTCAAACGATTAAATAGAATCCCGGGTAAAAAATTGGTAGATACCGAACGGATATAGGTACGCAGTTAATTCGTTGACGGGCTCAATTGAAAATGACGCGTTCTCTCATTCGATGGACAGCTCGATTTCTACCTCGTCAAAGGATATTTCATTTTGAGTCCAATTCCTGTATTTGCAGAGGTTTTCATACGTTTCTGCAGATTGGCACTGGGCGCTATCGTGCGCTACTATACGTTTATGGCACCAAACCATTATGTATGTTTTCAACGTGCGATCGTTGATACGTTGGACAAGTGCGCGACGTACTTTGTCCACCCTGCTGGACTGGCGTAAGGTTGTATTCTGCACGCGGGCTGTTATTTGCCGTTAAATAATTTCACCCGGTGGCAGTGCGGATTAATGCTATAACGTGTTATTCCACGCGAGGAGTTATGGCACGATATATCGTCGCTCTGCTTAACGAGCTCCCTACTCGGCCTGTTAACTGCATGCATTATCACGAAAAGAACCTCCGCAAGGTCTATACAGCTATAGGGGCTATCCTACCTCTCTCATACGTAAGCAAGTGAGAGGACCGAACATGCTTTTATTTATTGGTGCTTACCTGCGAAATTATTGTTAGTCCCAGTCCCGTTCGCGTTCTTGTTTTATACCGGGATCACCTGAGAATTTCAACGCGAACGTCTGTCCTCGTGAGATAGTACGATTCATAGCCGTCGATTATCATATTCCTCCGAGTCGTCGACGTGCAAGCTCAGCTTCCCCAACCCGAAAGTCAACTATGCAGACTCAACTATAGAGATTAAAGACTTAATTTTAGTTGAGGCAACTGCGTCCTACGAGAGGGTCCTTTCTATTCGCTTCTCGCCGCGTTTCTTCGTTAACGATATTTCGCAGCCTGCATAAAGACGCTGCTACAGAGTGCTTCTGTTTCCTTTTTCCCTTGTTTCCTATTTCCCTGTCTCTTTATATATATATATTTGATTTCTTCTTTTCTACTCTTTCATGTTTGCTTCCTCTTTACGAGAGTGGCTATGCTTATCGTGGTTACGGACGAGCAGGTGAATCGTTTATTCTTCGTAAAAGTGTCCTTTTAAGACATCGCTGTTCGGGAACATCTTTAGGATTGAACGCTCTTTCTCTTTCTGTTGCGCTACTTATATACTTATGCACTGGGATCATCTAGAATGGTAAATAGTTGAGGCTTTTTAAATCTTTTACAACACAGTACTTCGAGGCAATCGATTTCGTTTGACTTACGATTGTGATATGATACGCTTTTTTTATGTAAAAGTATGACAGTCTTGTTGGTATAGTTGTTCCTTATCAGAAAAAAATAGTATTTAATTACACTGTAGATACGAGCTTTGTAGCAGCTTTTCAGAGAGCGAGAGCCCACCGAGCTTGGCTGTATCTTGTACTGGTTTTGTAGTGGTAACAGTGTGGCATGACGAACAATCGCGTTCACTAGGTATACGACCATTCCAATTTTCCAGCAGTCTCCTGACGTGCTTTGACGATGCAGTCATCAAGGATCTTAAGGAAGGGTCTACATCAAATTTCAAGGATGCCTATCTTTGCTTTTGCATCGGGATCCTCTAAGGCGGTAAAATATAATCAGTGAGATATGATTCTCGACACTCTGAGTCTTTCGTACCCACTTTACGTCCTTTCTTTGTCCAGATAATATACTTGAGAATACGCCCTAGTTTCCCCTCAAAGTAAATTTAATTCGGAATGGTAGCTGGCCCCGTGTACCTTCTGACCCCATCGCTCTTCTACTTCTTGGGCGCTTCGTAAATATATTTCCATGGTATCATTTTAAAATGAATACCTACCTGTCTCCTCGTTCTATATTCACGTCGTCGGCACGCTACAAAGCCGGAGCCGTGTTCCGATAGGAGTGCGGCTTGTGCGGTTTTAATATAATTTTATTTCATATAAATGTTTTATACCGGGAACTGCTGTCATTTCCATCGGCATTCCTTCTCCTGTCCCTGTCATCCAAGAAATTAAATTTCACGCCGGAAATTAATGTATCGTTTATGTTTGACGCCTTTGCGACTTCGAGGAGTCGCGCGCAATTAAACGAGATCAAGCGCATAAAACGCACCCTTGTATATTCTTGTATGTGGGTGATATACCTCTTGGAAGATCGTAACATAGTGCCCCGTGAAATCACCACGTTAGAAGGCAGATTCACGATTATTGAGAAACTTGTGCGATTTCCTGCTAATGACATTGCTCCTCTCAATGACGTAGGAAAATTATATAGGTCGTACTATACCATATTGGCCTCGCTCGATAATTATTACTGAAACTTCCATGAGGATATTCCATAAAAATATTTTAACGCATTTTGCTATTTTCTGTGACACCTACCTGTTGTAGGAATTCATATTTCCTGCTTACGAGAAGCCCTGCGTTTAGAAAGATTTTCTCGTCATATTATATTTCATACTCGCGTATAGGTTTCAGTTGTTCTCCATTGAAGGTCTTTACCCTGTAATTTGTGGTTTGCGATACTTCATATTTCTTTATGCCTTCCGTGGGAGAATGTCTCGTCTTTTTTATCAAATTAAATTTTGTATTCGCTTTTGGTGTTCAGATATGTCTTTTTGATATCCTATACCATATATTTTTTTTTCATGGATATGGCTTTAGACCGAAGATTGCGTTTACGTGAATTTGCGCGAATTATTATACACTCGACAGTTTGTGTTCTTGGACTTGGCAAAATCAAATATACACGCAAACGTGTAGAAGAGTGAGTGAGAGAATTCCTTTGTCAAATCACGAAATCGATTAAATGATTTAAGTTGTAAAGCTCTCTATAAATTTAAGGTTTAATTGAAAAAGAAATTTTTATGCGGGTGGAGTGAAAGTTCCCGGGAGGGAGGGAGGGAGGGGGGAGGCGCATAATATCGGACGGAGGGCAAAGTGGAGGAAGCGAACTGGTACGAAACTAATTTATTCCAAGACTTATGAAGTTTTAAAGTCCGTCCTGTAAAGCGGAACGTAATAATTCGGCTGCGCTGGAATTGTGGCTGATATTCGTTTTTGACGATTTTATCCATTTAAAAAAAAAAGTTTTGCCAATGTTGCTAGATAGTCGTGGCTGGCTTGAGGTTCCTGATATTCTTTGATTTTTAATTGAATTTGATAATTTTATTATTTTCTGTTAATGATTGTTACGATAACTGATCGTTGGATTTGCTGATAGACAGAGAATCGTTAATTTTGATATTAATGCAAGTATTTTATAGCAAGAGTGGATATGCGAGATTTATTAAATGGCGATATTCGATGATTAAATATTTCCATTTCCCGCCGTTGACTACTGGACGTACCAAGCGACTATTTATATATCCAGGATATGTCGATCCCCTCGAGATAATTAAATGATTCTCACTGAGTTTCGTTCAATCCTATTTTCCATTTGACATGAATTTCAACGGTACAGATAAACCCAGACAGAAGCCATTGTGTAATTCACGTTAATTAAAAAAAAAAACCAGGACGTCACATAATGTACTGATGGATGATTCCGTTTTATTTTCTCTTTTGCACAATTTCCAGATCACGATGATTAATTATCATTTATTTGCAATTAGTTGTGCTATGTGATACAGAGTTCTTAATTGCTTGCCATCTTTACATTATTACTTAGACTTACGCATTATTGTCCTACGAACTGCATGCATTGTTGAGGGAACCTGGAATCGTAAATCATACAAAATATGGATCGCATCAGACGACCTGCTGCAATTATATTTAGCTTGTAATTGTCATTCATATTTTCTAGACGATCTAATAGCTTAGTAGTTGTATTTTGCTACGTGCCGTCGATCTGGCACTCGTAGCTAACAATAAGTTCCTCACTGTAGAAAATTGACGAATTCTGATTTTTATAGGCCAGCGAGTAGCTCGTCGTATGTACGCTGTGAGCTTTAATTTGTTCAAAATTCCGATTTGACATTTTGGTGTAGAAATTTGCATGCTGGGAGTCTGAAAATGAAAATAGTCTTGATGATATCAAGATATTACTCATACTCCATTATACGTGTTAATAAGTATTTCTTGAATTACTTAATAAATTGTGGATTTATTTGCTTCTAATTATTTAGTTACCGTATGACAGTCTACCGAGTGAGGTACAATTATGTATGTCTTATAGCCCTTTGTTGTGTGTTCAGGTCAAAACTTTTTTTTAGGTTTTCGCAAAAAGCTCTGTGGTCCAGAGAATTCCTGGAGCAGACGAAAGGGTTGCTCATCCCAGAATTCTACTTGGGATCCCACGAGAGAAGGAACCCCCTTTTCTTTACTGCCAAAACTACAGTGCTGCTGTGGATCCGCCTTTACGTCCACAACGGAAGCAAATGATTTGGACATTGTTCAAGCAGTTCTTTGTTTGCGACCTGACCCTTCCTCGTGGCGACGCTATTATTAGACACGTATTCTAAGATATTTTACTCTGCTAAAACCGAGCACTAAAACAGGAACGATTCCGTATTTTTTTTATCTTGGAATAGCGAGCCGCTCTTTATTCGCTTTCATCATTCCAGTGATTATTATACTCTGGGTGAGCTAGAAAAGGGCCCGAAGTTCTTGGGACAAGTCCCATTCAGTTTCACCTTTATCTGGGCTCCTCCACGTGGCCTGTCGTTATACGACTCAATATTTTAATCGCAAAAAGCACCAAAGTACCTATACAGACATCAAGCGTGATGAGAGAGAGAGAGAGAGAGAGAGAGAGAGAGAGGGACCAAAAATATTCATTCGTGCTACCCATACTCTGATTTTCTGAATGCTGTGATGAGTATGGATCACAAAGTTGGATACCATCTTCTTTTTTCCTTCTTCAGCGCTGTGCCTTAACGAGAGAAGCAAAGAACCGGCGACGCTCTATTTCGGTCCTTGTGGATTTTTCGAAGGACTCCGAAGCAGCTTGTCGCGTAACCTTTTCTGGGTCGCGAAACTTTTTAACTCGTCAAATAAATTCTGCGAGAAATTCCCTACGTTCTGCTTCCTGGCAGCCGTTCGGAACGCCAATCTGCAGTACTTTTATCTCTGTACGACATATTTAGCTAAATACTGGCCGTAGGTATTTGCACTCTTACCCAGTGACATCTCGAAGGTATTTGAACTATCAAAGCTTATTTGTTACGACATCCTTGGTTTTCAAGGGGATTCAGGATATTAAGTTTTAATCGTTTATCGATATCAATTTGATCTTTTTTTCAGTGCCTACTGTGGACGCTTCTTCTTTTTACTACTTTAACTATCCTTTTAGCTTCACTTTCCGTCATCTTTCTCTTTCTCTTTCTCCTTCACTCTCCTTGATTTGTCTCAACTTTAAAGGTGACGTTGCAGTTGCATCTTGCGAAAACCTAGACGGTTATCGAGGTCGGCTACCGCACCTTCCGTCCCATTAAGTAAATTCGTTTGGTTGCTCCTCGATTTTTATCCGAGTAACTTCGACAAGGTAGCCTGAAGCAGAAGCTCGGATTCCCGAGTAGCAGAATTTTCGAAAATGCACTTTCCGTAGGACAATTCATACTGAAATCCACTTCCTCCTTTTCACCTTTATTTCCGTGACGTCTGGAGGTTGGGGACGCGTCCGATCAGTTCATTCTCAGATATAAATCTATATATCTATCGGTATATGTAGAACAGCGACCCGTGACGTCATTGTTCGATGGGTATGCATCGCGCACCCCCTAGTTCCCGGGAGTCGAACTAGGTCAGGGATGGAGTCACCCTGCTGCACTCTGTCCTCGTATATCGTTGTTATTGCCCTCACACAGTAACATCCCCCTATTTATACATCTACCTGTACATCTCCGCATACCATCCAATTTGCTTCTGAATATTGCAACGAAGCATCCGAGTGTCTCAGCAGCAGGTACCATAGCTGTTAATCGTTAAGATGTTTCTCAAGGTTGATACCTGTACACAAAGTGCAGTCTCACGTATCTGAGAAAGGGAGATTAGATTTAAAAAATCCGTCCCATCGCTATACCTATATGTAGATATCACACCGAAATGTATACCTTCATCATTTTGAATAGATTCTTTCAAAGTTTCAGCTTCCTAGAGAAAAGACGATGTTCCAATTTGGCAGATTCTTCCGGATCAAAGGATCTTAATTATGTCAAAACTCCGTAGCTAGGATAATCTTGAAAACGTTTGGCAATCTTCCCCGAGGGTCCAAGATTTCTCGACTAATATAATGGATCGTTGCGACGACATTAACTGGGTTAAAGCGCAAAAGCAAAGTGGTTGTATTATGAAGACTGCGAACGTGATAAAACCGCTAATTGCAGTAGCTCAACTTCAGTGGACTGTTGCGACGACGTGTATCGTCGCGACGTTGAGTTTCGGTCTTTTCCATTGTTGCACGTAACAGTATGTACATACACACAGCATAATCGTAGACACTACGGACACCGTTTTCCATGTTTTGCTCCCTTCATCTTCCACTGTATCCCAACGGAGAACTTTACAATTTAAGCTGGAGCAAAAACCATTGCTGCTCTTGCCAGCTCCTTGTTAAGTACACGATATTTCAGCCCTTTGTATTTCGTAATTAACGAATAGCAGCGTCTTTTTTTTCGAACTCCGACACTGAACTATCTCGCGAGGCTGCATCGCTTGATGTACCTTAATCTGTAGCAGTGACACTTGAGGTATAGAAAATAATAAGTATACCGTCTCGGGAGACTCGTGTATGTCAGTGTGCCGAGTGTGTTTGTTATGTTTTTATTATTTGAGAGAAAATTTTCAATCTTATCTCTTATCTGTTTTAGGTAATTCCTGTTCTTGTAACCATCTGACTGCGGATACCATTGAGCCAGCAATTTAAGCAACGGTCTACCTCACTACGAATTACAGTTAAGACGTTCGTTAAAATATATTATCTCTTGCACCAAGTCGTAAAGATACGGGTGAACGATAATACAGTGCAAAATGGCAATTCCAGCCTTACCTCTGTTTTTAAGTTTTCTTCGCGTATACTATAGGCAACTGGTATTCCTCTATGTCGCCGTCTACATCCCTCGAGATTTTACAACGCAGTACTTAACTTTTCCTTGGCGGAACTACGTAACACTTTGTACCGCAGGTGGATAGCCGACGGTGGCTTCTTACTAAGTGGAAAGAAATATCGGACCGTTAAGTACACCGCTGCGACCGTTTCTCCTTCTTAACGTTAGCAATGTTCTAAAACTGTCGGTTAGGCAATACTTATGAGGTACGAACCTTAAAGTCTTTGCTCTTTTGTATATTTAAACTAGACAATCTATTATCCTCTGGAGCTTACTTCCTGTCTTTTGGCATATGCATTATACTACGGAGCGCGTTCGCTTCTCTTCGCTGTAGTTTTAATAAACGAGGCGTCACCCTGTTGTATCCATGGACCGACTGAAGTACTGCTGCGGCTGCTGCCGTTTTGCTGATTTGTGGCTCCGAATTGGAGAAACCGACGTATTACGGGTTACGGTGCATTACTTTTCGCTTGTGCAATTCTTGATTTATGCTATTGATACATAGAAGTGGAACAGGAGGAGGTCACGTAGGTAACAGTTAACTCGGCCTCGTGCACGTTTCTGCATTTCTTGTCACCCGCGTCTTATAACGGAATGTTATATTCGGACATGTTGTACCTGATGTATATGCGGATCACGGGATGTACAGTGTGTTCAAGAATTGTTTTACCGACGGGTACAGCGGTATTCTTGAGACAAACGTAGATAATAGAAGTGACTTATTTTATTTTAATGTTTACTTTTTAGGCAAACTTCGTCAATTATTTTTTCTTCAGTGTTCTCTGACGTGAGAGTACATGTATGATTTTTTTTTTCTTTAAATACGAACAGAAATGGATACGGAAATTTTGCCGCGTAGGGAAGCAGCTGTGCACAGTTGCGTGATACGTATTTTTATTTTTCTTGAACAGGTAAAATTGGCTATTTCATGTGACCGATATACGGATCCATTGGTTTCCGTGGTACGATATAGATGCTGCCCTCGCATGTAGGACAATGTTGCGGCATCCACGGAGGGATGGAGTCAGGGTGTGGGGTAAGGGTGGTGGTTGCCAGAGGTTGAATGCACTGGTTATTGGGTAATGCGATGTCAGAGAAGCGTGAACCACGAGGGTCTCCAGGAAATTACGTGCACGGAGCTGCTGCGGCTGTTGAGATATTTTTTTCAACGTTGAATCCTTCGTGCTACGTGCTCGAGAATATTTTTATTAAATGGATGCTGCGGACAATCGTTTTGGGGAGTAAAATCTTTATTTCTGTACGTATACATATGCGCGTCTGGCATTCTGCATTGATTCTTAGCGCGTCTCCCGAATATTCTCTGCAATATCGGAGTACACGTGAAATTGCACGAAACAGGGAAGTAAAGATCCGTCGGTAATGGGGAGCAAAGTTGAATACGTAACTTTGTTAAAGAGTGCATGAGAATTACTTTTCTATCTCGTGAAAGTAAACTTGACTTCATGCTTATTAATACCTTGTGTCTCATTTGCGATACGCGACACCTAATTTTTTTATGTGCTCCGCTGGGATTCTTTGGGGAAAGTTTACTTCGTACTCTGAACTAACTTTTGACTTTTTTTTTTGGTAAATAGAACATGAAAGAAAATTGTGTGTGTTTTTTTTATATAGAGGTAAGAGACCTGTCGCACGCTGTACCGGAATCCTCGAGACGATTAAAAATTGATTTCATACATTTATATTTCTGAACTAATCGCAATCTGTCAAGCTGACAACGCGTCGAGAACGCGCACGTCAAGCTGGAATCTCAAACTCGTTGACGAATAGCGGCAGCCAATTGGAATCGTGGAAAAGCGGTGATAAAATTTCGAGATATTTTCTATACACGACACGTTAACGATAAACATGGATCTTATACTAAAGCGAGGGAAATATGAAATTCTATTGTGTCTCCCGATAGCTGTGTAAATTTATGAACCAGGTTCTTATATACGCAGTTTTGATTGTTCTGTACGAATATCATTGGGTCTCTGTGAAATTGCCAAAAAAAAAAAAAAACGTTTACGCGAATGTTTATACTACATCATCCTACCTATCGATTTTATTGTTTTCTTCGAGAAAGGCATTTCAGTTTATTCCCGAGGGGAAATGTTTTGTGAGGTCAAAGGTGACGCATCCCGACTCGAAAGAGTACAACTAGACGTATGACAGTGCCACGTCGTAAAAGCTATCGCTGCATCGAATATTTTCCTTTATGGATTCTCTATGCTTGTCAATGGGCATGAATCGGACGAATAATCTCGTGGATGACAAAGTGACTTTATCCACGTCACTGGTATCGCTTTTATGCACCATTTTACCTTCTGAGATCACACAAGAGGAACGTAGCATATAGGTCATACATACGCCACGACAGCTGCGGAAGACAAGTTAGTTTAAATTTTTTGTTTCTTCGAAATGTACATCCACTTTCTATGCGAGGATTTATATTTAAGCATCTATACAGTATCATCGAACAATACCCAGTGATCCCGATAAAGTTCATCCATCAAAATGGTCGACATGAAAAAAATGATGGCTGTATAGGAAGCATGTTTTTGTACGGACACAGGGTATAGATAGACCATCGGGTACTTTGAGAAATAATTCCCTCGTTGCCACAAGAAATTCGTATTCGCATTTAATCATGTGAATCGAAACCGACGACTCGATTATTTAGTCAAGTTGAGTGAAAGTCGCCTGTCTCCTTGAGTCGGCAGCTGATATTGAATTAACGGGGGTCGGGTCACTGATGACGAGTACAAACTGGCTGATAGTGGAAAAAAAAGTCCCCTACGACTCAAGAAGGCGGTGCGAAAGGATACGGGGAGCCGGTACGGGGTTGAAGGGTCGCAGGAATCAGAAGCCAAGCGAACCGCCCTAAGCGAATCCACGATTTTGTACACGTCGTCGGATCGTCTCGGCAGGATGCGCCGGCGGCCAATCACTTTCCATTCTGTTAGCGATCGATACGCAACAGTCTTTCCGCATCTCGGCAATCTGACAGTTTTGTTATTGACGTGACAATTATTTTTTAAAAAGCAACACGTGCTCCCTGGAACTACAGTGTACCCGTAGGACCAGTCCTATATGCGCTATGTAGAATGCGTATGCCTATATTCGCGAGAAGCCTTCCGGGCACAAGGTTCGTTACTGGTCACGTCGTCCGAAACAGTTTTTACGTCTGTTTCGTTTTTTACGTATCTTTTTTTCCCTCTTCCTCACCGAAGTAATTTGAGGTACCCACTTCGCGTAACCTGGGAAATAACAGCTACGAATGAACGGCATGCTGTACACTCGATTGCTCGCGGCGGTCCATCGTGCAGGACGTTACGTAGAATGGAGTTCTAAATATTTCATTGGAAATGAAAGTCAAGCTGGGGACACGGGAGAATCGAAGGAAATTACCTGGTAATGAAATCCCTTTGAGCAAAATTGTATTTCGCCGATAGTTAAGACGTCGATCGATCGTTACACGAATTTCTCGTACAGATCAGATGATCGTATTAATTGCTACCGATTGAATCTGCTTTGGGGAACAGGGGGAAAATCTTCGTTATGACCTGTCACGATGACATCGTTACCACCTGTTACGCTTTATTGTCTCAATGAGATTCCTTATAGCACGGGATCGACTACCGATCATATAAGGGGTACAAATACTTGCTGAAAATGGATAACCTTAAACCGTAATTTCTATATCAGCGATACCACTCATTAATTTTCGTCAAGAACTACTATAGGGATACGATTTTATTTTACCTCGAGAATCTTTCGATTTCTATCTGTCCCGGATATTAATGAACGAAGAGTCCTTACCGATTCCCCGTGGTCGTCATTGTCGTCGCCATGCTAAAAGAAACCACAGCGGGATGGGAACTAGGAGGAATAAGTATCGAGGAAGCGCATAAGAAGAAGCGGATGGAGAATAAGAAAAAGAAGATGAATGCCCGGCACAGTATCCTGTACGAAATTAATCTTCCAGAAGGCGAAGGCCGGAGCAATAATTCGCGGACGTTCACCTGTCATGTAGCACGCGGGGCACGGTCATCTACCGGCACTAGAGCGTCTGATGACAATGCGCGGTCATAAAGCACGCGTCGCGACGCAAAGTGCTTCGACGGTATGGAGGGTTTGGTGGGAGATGTCCTTCAGCATCCCTGCACAGAGCCCCTGGTGTATTCGCATGCACAGGATTAGTCGTCAAGAGAGTGTAAATGGCAGGGACGGAATTGCATATAAATCATTCGCGTTCACGCTACGCGAGAACCCATGGGTCTACCAGGTGTTGTCGTACGAGCACGTATGGACGAGCATGCGTGCGTCTCTTTCTATGTATGTATCAGACCGGCAGCATTACCCAAATGAAGAAAAATCTTCGTGGTTCACCTCTCTGATGGGGTAAACAAGAAATAGTAGTGGAGGTATAACACCCATATGTCTACGCAACTGTTACTATACAGATCTGCATGGATTACAGGACGTTGTCTTATCGATTTTATCAGGTACACAGTCCGCATACTTGTACACCTCAATTGCAAAAGGAGCAACGGCTCTCGAGCTTATAAAGAGAGCGTATAAGAATAAATCGTTAGGGGTACTTCGGAAAAGAGCTTTCTCCAATGGATTATCGACTTGCCACTTTGCTTTCGCGTTACGCCCTTGCGAGCTTTTCTACGTGACGTACCTGCTCACTCGGCATTCGAAGAGTAATAGAGTCGAGTGACACGGCGACCGTGACCCTGCGATTCTTTTAACACTTTCGCTGCCGATCTCGCGCCATGGCGTCAACATTAAAGAGCCAATCACGCGACAATCGGAGCACAATCGAATCGCGTTTTGAAAATTAAAATATTTTTAAGTCGGGTTCCAGGTTCACGTAGATGCAGCGAAAGGGTTAGTCGATTGGTCGATGCGTGCCGTGAGAGAGTCACGCGTCATGATGTAGTTATATAATTTAGTTCATGTATTATATATAACATGTTCTTGCATATAAGTATATAGAAGTTTATTCAGTACAAATGTGCCACCTGAAGTTGGTTCTATTCATAGACATCATATGAACAAGCTAATTTCAGTCTATACGTTTGACCTGAATAACCCTGTATAGATACCATGGGATACACCAAAAAGTAGTACAGGCACCCTTAAGTCTCCCGGATACAAACTGCAGAGCCACTTCATTCTGAAACTCCTATGTATAGTTGGCTTATATTAAATGGAGGGTTACAATTTGCCACTCTTGGGCCTATAGCCCATTTATTTTGACACTATTTAGTTCTAGCGTCTGTGGCACGGCGGGGTATACGTCAGTGTCAGGATAGCGATGCCGCGCTAGTGCGCTCAACCATCTATATACATTGCTGTCTGGGAAGCCCTTTAATCAGTCCTTCGTCACATAACAACACCTCCGTTCAACGTGAGCTAGAAAGAACAGGGATAAAATAGAGAGAAAAAAAGAGATATATAAAATGAGCGCTGCAATCCACGCAAAGGTCTTTTCGAGACATTTCACTTACCTTGCTCTGTCTCGGATATAACGTACACGCACATTATCATCTTCGCTATACCGTGTTCATCCTCCATTTATTCGTCGGGGGGAGTTTGCGGCGACCCGATAGGGATGAGAGTGCAAGTGATGGTTTTGCTGGTCCAACGGTGTTTACTATCTAGTCAGTGCTTTGTGGCCTAGGGAACACGAAGAGGGCCAAATGGCTGAGAGGCAGAAGCACTGCGGCCTTGCGTGGGATAAATTGATCGATCGTGCCTGCTTACTGAAATATCACGCTCAAGTGAGAACTTTCCTAGTCCTTTTTTCTCTCTGACGTAGTAGCGAGTATTTTTATCAGCATCCCTGCGACGTATCATTCGACGCGCCGAATGACTGAATTATAAACACGAACTGCTGTAGAGGGGTTGGCCTTAGTGGTTGAGGAAATCGATTTAGAAACGGCCTGTCTAAATATTAATTCGAGTCATCAGTAATTCCATTTAAAGTCTTGGCGATTTCGGGTGAGGCTCAAGGGGAGGAGACTCGGCATTGTTTCCAGGGGGATCACATTATTAAATATTTAGTCGTAGGAACGGACATCGTCTCGTGGACTTTGCATAGTGGAATTGTGAAAATTTCATTGACGTATATAGATATGAGCTACTTGTATGTTATCGGTACTTTAGAGGTGAAATAATGTATTCTTACGTCCCTGTGACGATTAATTTGCAAAAATTGTAACAATTAAAGCAGACGTGGTATGTTTATGAATTATTATATTTTAATTAGATATGATATGAGTTGGCGTAAGTTAGTATAACAAACTTTTTAATTTCCCACTTAATCGAAGTACAGACGTAAAATTTGTATTAGATATAGCTTTGCTAGTATTGACGTCTTGTCATGTGATATTTAAAAATTCTTATTGCAATAAGTATTGTTCGCTTGGATACAGTTGGATGTGTATCTGATAAAGGAAATTTTTATTTTTACCTGTACTGCGCCGATAGAAACGAACAAAATCTTGTCGCGGTAAGACAAGTAGTTGTCAGTTTTGAATTTAACATTAAAAGCTTGCGGATTTATCGGTAAAGTTTGGAGCGTTTATCAGATGCCAAGTATCCATCCCATATGTTGAAGGAAGGTGGAAGACGGTAGAGTAAGGGCGGCCTGTGGGAATTTATCGATTAGATCCCGAACACTCGTAATTCATGCGTGGTTTGAAATATCTTGGTTTGGTTATAACTTTACATTTTTTTTTTTTAAATCTTACAATTAGTAACTTATTTGCCTGGAGGTAATTCTATAACTTGTGAAGTTTACTGTCGTGTAATTTTTGTTCATGTATTACGAGTAGATATTACGTGTTTTTGCGGAATCCATGTCGAGTTAAATTCAAAGTTATAAGGTTAAAAACTGCAATGTTGTATTCAAAGGTGAAAAGGAAATGTGACTGGGATGAGCGGAAATTGTCGTCGGAATCGAGAATTATAGGTGAAGTTTATTTCAGTCACGAGTCAGCAAGCTGACGCCTTTTCAACATTCAAGAATGCGTGGATTTCGTAATTGATTTTTTCCCAGTAACGTTCCGCTATGTGAGCGCGTCCGTGTGTGTGTGAGTGTGTATATATATACACACTATATACCTATGGCCAATGGTAAACTGGATTACGTGCGGGGGAATGGAAGAAAGAGGTATATTCAAATCAGCAGCTTTCTTTCTTTTTTCCTTTTTTTTTTTCGTTGAAAATTTTATATCTACTTATCAAGAAGAGTTGACGATATGTGATTTCAATATTTATCAAAGCGATGAAGACAGCGTAAAGTTCGAAGTTTTTGGAATTCGTCAAGTACTCTTTGCCGATGATATTCCTTTATGATTTCTCCCGAGGGAAACGTATGCCTTTACCAGTATACGGACCAGCATATCTATTTTGTGTGTAGACTGGGCATAACATTTTGCGAACCACTGGGGATTGGGTTGGTTGGTTGTAATACGAGGGAAACTTTTACCGATTAGAACTTTTCGCAGTGCGAAACTCAGATCTATGCTAATTTGTATGGACAAAATATCGCTTATGCATACAATTTTTGATAACCCTGATTTACGACGTACCTCACGTAAAAGGTCAAAGAAAACGAGTCAGCGTCTTTTGGCGGTTAATTCAAAACTTTATAAACATATCTATCACGCAGATCACATATTCTTCATTATGATCCATGCAAGATGTTGAGTGATATATTTTCAAGGTACAGCAAGTACTAACGTTGTTCTTCATTTTTAAGACTTTTCCAATGGTAAGTTGAATTCGAAAAGAAGAACTTTTTTTTTCAAGGAGTAAGAAGAACGTAAGTTAGGTGTCCTCTTTTCTTGCCGACTCCATTGTTGTAATACGGTACACGCACGCGGGTCTTATATAAGAAGGAAAATACATTACTGTATGCATTATTCCAATGCTAAATCGTTCGTGAATAATGGTAGTCATGTATCTTTCTATCGTTCTTTATTTTCAAAATTTGCACTTCATCTTTACCGTGGAAAATCATTCCGCGATTTCTTAAACCTCATCGATAATGTTTCATGAGATTCAAAAGTTTAATGTCATCTTGATTTGTTCCTTAGTGTGTCTATTTTGCGATGACCTGTAAAATGAAAATTTTCTAAGGAATAAAAATTGAAATTTTGAAAAAAAATATTCTTTCCTGACTGATGAGAGTGATGAGATTAAAGGATTGATAACCTGATGCTGAGAATGCGGATGATATATTGGCGAGCTTGCATGATATCTCAAGGAATTGCGAGGGTCGGAAACGTTTCTCGTGTAGCTCATATTATTTCCATGAGAATGGTAACTTTTTATCGACAGTAGACACGCGAGACTGTGAACGTCCGGAAGATGGCGCGGATCTCATTTGCTATTTCAACGCGTATCCTTGCTGGAGGCAGTGAGAAAGAAATTGTAATCTGAATTTGCGATACATTGTTTTGCGCACGGGACTAGAATGGTCGCCGAGTGCGATATCGTTATACCATTAGTTAAGAAAACAGCCGTTTCCCTCAGATACTTCTTCAGCAGGAGCAAAAAGAAACGTAGCAAAAAATGACAGCCAAGCATAGCAATAAGCATGGACTGCGAGGAGGAGAGTGTGGCAAGACGTTGTAAGTGGGCAAACGTGATTCGAGTTATCCGCGTTCTCGAGCTTCCACGAGGAGTAAAATAAAGAGGAAGAGATAAAAGAAGATAGAAAAAGTGAAGAAGATGCGGGGAATGAAAGAAATGAATGAAAAGGAAGACGCTCACCTTTTGGTTCTACTGCTTCTATACATATACGTGCACCAGCGGCACCAGCTAACAGTGAATTGCACCTCTTTCTCCTAGGAAGTGTCTGCGGATTCTGGTGAAAGTTTCACGCGTCTTCTTCGTCAAGCCGACGAAAAGAACGCCGAGCAAAGTTAGCGTGGGCGCATCGAGAAAGAATGCAGTGCACTCTCGAGATTGAAAATAAAGTATGATCGGATGTTTTACTGGCTGCTGCGGGACCGCAAATTCTGACATTCAAGCGAGATCTACAACCTTGCCTATCTGGCAGGTACTTCGCCCATAAATCTCAGAGAAATGGGGTGTCGGTATCATACAGATACGTGGCTCTATCTACTCCCAAAAGCACCGGAGGGCCGTCTATGAACCACCTACAACCTACTAGACCAGACTAGGCTAGACTAGACTAGACTAGACTAGACTAGAGTAGGTATGTATGATGTAGATGGTATAGGTACTCACTTTATAAGGTACGTGCGCCCAGCCGCTGGATCGCCTTTTGGATTATTACTGCACGCGCGGCCTTGCTCGCTACTTCACTGCGTTGCGCCGGAAGTCCTGCCCCCGGGCATCCCAGCAGGCACCGGAAACGGATCGAATAGGAAGTGAGTCGAGAGAGAACGTCGCGTTCGAGTTCGATTTCCTTCCTGGTGCACTTTTATTGTCGACCATACGTTCGTTCAGCATTTTCTGGCTCTGTGAATATCTATACTCTGATTTCCTTCTTTTATACTTTCGGCATATCATCCTTCTTCAACTTCCATATCTACGCACGTCAGGGGAGATATCCGTGCTTTCTCGGTTTTTGTGAAATTGGGCTCAGCCACTGAACACAGAAACAAATTTCCCCGAATTTTTTTCGTCGTTCGAGCGTGAAAGCGTTAAAAACCCAATCGATAGGAAGACCAGTTTCAGAATCCGGGGGTTCTCATCTAATTTGAATTCAAACTGTTTGGCAAATTTACATGGGAAACTGTTGGCAGTCCTATGTCCGGCATCGATTGTATCTACAGTACCAGGAGAAAACCTGTTCGGTCCCTTAGTAGCTGACTACAGCAAAATATTATACTTTGCTTTGCACTAGGAAAAAAACTTGTGAAGAAGGGTGCGGCGGGGGTCGATTTACGATCTGCCAATCGCTTAAATTGGGAATGAAGGTGCAACCTCAGCAGCACTTGGTGAAGTCGTGACGTTATGGCTGTTCCATATTTCACTATACAGTCTGTCGCTGAACGTAAAAGGTGAGCCATGTCGGTAGGTTAAGGCTGCTAGATCAGTATGTGCAACGCAGTAACTATACTGCGAGGACTGGCGTAGGTATCGTCCAGCTTCACTGCTGGATATGTTGCACCAGATACCGGAACACCCGGTGTTAAAGTTCGCTAACTTGTGTTATGTGTTATACCACCGGGTAGAAAACGGACGGCAGCGTTAGGTCCGCGTACACCTCCCCTCGCTTTCGCTATTCGGGTAAAATGAGTTTAAAACGTTATGGTCAAAAAATTTTTTTTTAACGTCTTACGTCCTCTTATTGCCAGAGCTGATCTTCAAACACACTGCTTCTTTTTTGTTCTTCGATATCTTTATAATATATTCCAAGTTTTTCTTCTTTACTTCCTTCTTCCTTTTCTTTTTTTTATGACTCTTACGATCCCGTAGGGTATCCAACTTCTTCAAGGGGTACGACCCTGTAAATCGACTGATAAAAGTGTTTTCCATTCGCGCCGTTGTTACACGAACTTGATCCTTGATTTACGTTGATGCCCTATTCTCATACGATCTGATCGATTTTCCTTCGCATTCAATAAATGATCCTCCTATGCCATCACATAGGAGAACGATGATGAATCCAATTATGAATTACATTAACTGGGTTGAGAGTAACGTATTGAGCCATGCGAGAGAATCGGGATAGCTCTTGATGCCTCATCATAGGACTCATCATAGGATCAAAGACAGCTTAGGAGGAATAGGAGCGTATACGTAATTGGTCGAATAGCGATATTCACGATTCGCTTTGGTGATTATTGAATCCTATTGATTATTTGCCATCATTGAATATATAATCCGATTAGACTATTCGTAATATTAATTTGTATTGATATATTCGGGCCGTGACATCAGTTCCACTTTGTGGAGCCATCTGCTCGTTAACCGAAACGTAGAATGAGTCCCCTGAAACTGATGTCGCGGTCTGACTATAGATCCTCCTGAGTGCTCTCTCTGACTGACTCTGATAGCTTTATTAAGGTCGCCGTTATAAAAGTTTTAACATGCTCGAGGTCGAAATCTCTCAGATGGTAGCTGTCGGCGACTCACGATGAAATTGGCCAATCGGAGTGCAGCTGACGCAGAAAAATTTCAAGCGGATCATTGAAAGTTAGCAAGCTAGACCAATTCGCGAGATCGTTCCGAGGATCGTCGGTTACTCCAAGTTTTCCAAGTTGGTGTGCGAATGGGGTGAGAAGAAAACTTCACCCTTGAACGTTCGAAAGTCGTTCCGTGTATACCTAAGCGTGGGGGGCGTGTTTGTAACGTTGGTGTCAAAGTGTTTGGGGTGGCTGCTCGGCTCGACAAAATATATGTGGTTTGGTAAAACTAACAAGTTCAAATTTCACTGGGTGGTTTGCCATCGCTTTTATGGAAACAAGTGGTTTCGTGGCTTTCGCTTAATATTCCCAATATCGCTTTCACTGGTCTGATCGGAATCGATTGTACAAATATCCATGCTTGCTATACAGTGAAATATCCATTAATTGTTCCATGCTTAATCGTACGCTGAATCGTATCTACTTTTGATTACTCGTTAGAGTATGTTAATTCAAAACTTATACATATGTTTCATAGACAGTACACCGAAGATTAAAGCTCGCTTGTTGGCTGCATTTCGCAGTAGGTGTCTACTGCGGGTGTGCGAATGACAGGTGCATTGCTAGTACTGCTGTCGGATTGCAGCTATACGCACGCTAATTCTCCCACTTCGTGACCCAAGCTCCAGGACTCGACGTTCTTCGATGATAGGAAGCAGCCTTGGAATGCGTTACAAAGGGGTAGCGTCGCTTTGATTCATCCTGGAATGCTCCAGGATGATATACCTGCCTTCTTAGACATAGCGTTGCATATGTCAGAGAGCAAGTGCATTTATCATTTATTTAAAGAGCCTCTTACTTCTGTCTATTGGAAATGGCGAATAACGAATAAAGATAAAGAGATATCTGTCGCAGCGGTGTGTGGATAATAGGAATTTATGCATGGATAAAAATTATTTAATTTTCTCTTTAAGTGCATTTTATGGAAATGGAGAAACGTATTTGAGAGAATAGATAGTATAAGATTTAAGGATGCTGCGGAACGTGGGCCAGGGCAGGTTCTGATGCAAATGAGAGTAAACCTTTAATATTTTTTCCGAATTTCACTGAGAAAACGGAGGGCATTCACGAATTTTGCGAATAAGGAAGACTCTTACAAATGGTTGGTCGTCATTGGATGCGCTTTGCATTTCATGCGAATGCATTTTCTGAACTACTCGTGGCGCAGGAGTCAGGGAGAATATCGGATAGTTCAAGGCTCGTGCATGTAAGCACACTTACGAGTGCGTGCAGAGAATTTTGCATTTCTCAGCAAAAGTTATCCGGCAAGCATTCGCATTCACCTCGAGTAAATACTTGGCTGCTAGGAGGAGCCCTGTGCGAAGGGGTAAGTGGAAGAGCGAGCTCATAAATATTTTAATTAAATTTAACAAACATTTCACTCTGGACCCCAAGATTATGCTGCGATAATATAGTATAATACAATCCAACAAAGAATCGCGAACTCTCTTAAAGCGAATCATCACCGTCCATTTCTCTTGCTTCTATACTTTCCCAAAATAATTGTTACTGTATTACAACGATTCAAACTGGCGAACTGAATTTTTTCCTTTAAACGGGCTCTGACTGCGTGACGTCAATTAAGCCGACTGCTTACGCGACACGAAAAATGCATCAGTCAACTTCATAGAAATATTTCGATAGAAATACTACACGTGTTATACGTATAAGTGAAGTCGTAGGTGGTATACAGATTTAGTCACTAGCGTAGCTATACATACTGCCGTCGAAATGCGTCGTTAAACGTTTAAAATTTGCTCTTAACCATACGTGTCTTGAACACCCGGCGCCACTGACACACCTATGTATATACCACTGTATGTACATACATACAGCATTAACGTCAATATCCACATATTCAACCTGAAGTTTAGCTTTGAGAGGATACGGGCAAAGCGGCTGAATGCATCACACATTGTTCACGTGAACCAGTGTCACGTCTCTGCCTGAACTATTTACTGTGTGAGACCCATGCGTGTCGCTTGGAAAATATGAATTTTTTTACACAATTTTGATCATTCCGATCGTATCGATTCTCTCGGTACGAACGAATAAAGGTATTGGCAGACCTGTGCGATAAAGGAATATCAGTGGAAATATTTTTATTTTTTTGAAAATATATATATATTTTTTTCAAAGTATCAGCTCCCTTGAATGCCCTACCTTTTATCGAAATTATTTCTAACGACTCTGCGTCTCGGGAACGTCGCGTCTCGACGCATTGCACTGCAGTGGTATTACACCCTATTAACAGAGGGCTCGAGAGTTCTAGGCAAGTAAAGCTCTTCAGGCGCAAGTGGCGAGCTGTGGAGTCTCTCCAGTCTCCATTTGCCGGTAGGGTTCGTAGTTCAAACCTCGGGGGCTTCCGGCCTCTCCTATGTTCCCACATCAAGCTCGTTATGTCCTTACAGTCTTGAACTTGCGTTTCGACTCTTTTTCGCTATTCTATTATATTATAGAACAGCTGGGCAAATATTCTTGGGAAATGCCAATGACAATGGTATACTTAACGACCACGAAGGTAAATCTCATTTTATTATTAGCATCCGTTATTAGTCATTTATATTTAGTGGTATGTACTACAACGTGTTCTGTAAGCTCGTACGATGGTGTTTGATAAAACAACATAGACCGCATATTACACCGTAGCGCCACATAAATCATCAATCCCACCTCTGGAAATATTGACTCATGTATTTAATGACATCAAACGAATTCTTAAACGAGATATTTTATGATTCTATATTCGATTGCTTGTATCAACATACGTCGTTTCCGGATATATTACTCCGCAATGCATAGTACCACAAGCTTCTACAAAGCTCCTTCATTATATTGTATTTCGCAAATATGTGTCGTATGAATTGTTGTCAGTGTCGATAGAATGTACCAGAGTCAGTTACAAGTCATTTATCGTGATTTTTGCTCTCTATCAGGCTTATACGCTGCTACTGCAAGATATTGATTCAGTAATCAATCGTCGAAAGATGTAGATACGTGTATAGTATCCTTGTTCCTTTTCATTTTCTCTTCTCTCTCTGTTCAGCACCTGCATTCTCGATGGTCCAAGTATATACAGATATTTCACAAAGGACATGGCAGCGTGTGTGTGTATATTTATCTATTAGGTTATACAGCTGAAAAATATCACCTGAATACGATTTTACAATAAGATTCAAATGAGCGCGCTAACTTTAGGTGGTGCGTTTCTACTGAATAACCCTGTAGATATTCACCCTTCACAGAATTCATCTCGTGTTTTTCTTTACAACCAATGAACATAAATCTTATGATTCCACGTTCCGCATTTCCCATCTTTTCAAATACCCAAGATTTTCTTAATACAGATCAGCGAGTTTTAAGGGATAAGTATATATAACCTTCTCTATCCAGACTTTCTTTTTAGATACGATTTTTATATTTGACCTGCCAAATGCGCGAGCATGTACTCTACCCTATAGGTATATAAACAGGCAAGATGCCTTCTATATTCGCAACACGTATCTATATATAGCTTATACAAAGGGATGATCCGTAAAGGAAGTTTCTAATATTCTAGAATATTCGGGATCTAAGGTCGAGCGAGTCTGGCTTTGCCAGCCAGAGGGAGAACTGACCATATTTCATCTCGGGGCGTCGGTGATGCGGCAGAAATTCACTGAGCCAAAGGAATATTCTTTCTGGCTTCGCGTACCTATAGTGGCATTCCGTCGGGTAATCGCATATGGAAGGATCGAAGTCTTTGCTACTTTGGACTCTCATTCGCTTTACATAATTGTTTTTCAACTTCCCCTTACGGGAGCAAAAATTCGTAGATTGACACAATATGCATCTACGGCACAGAGAAACATCTTCACACGACATAAGCACGCTTTATAGTTGTAAGTATATGTATACACGTATGCATATACATATATGGCTAATTGTTTATGGCGGGATTTACAGTGAATTTAAATTATTATATTTCTAATGAAATTATGCTCACGAGCTATACCGTAAGGTCAAAGGTAATGTATTGGCGAAAGCATCGGAGCGACCAATCCCTGGCAAGTTCTCGCTCATGCTCACTTCCTACAACTCATTTCCCTCGTGTAAATATTCATACCCCACTCGCATATTTTTACAGCCTCTGCTAAGCGATTCTACTACCAACTGAAATAATGTCATAATGCTCGTCTTCTGCTTTTCTTAGGATTATCTATAATATTTTCTCTGTACTTATTCTAGGATGTAACCATCAGTTTTACGGGTATATAAAATTACTTGAGAAATTTCATTATGAAATCTTTGGCAAAAAATCATTGGCGATGAACAATTTTCCTACGGGTCGGTCCGTACTGGTCCAGTGGGAATCTGAACTTTGAGAATAAAAGAATTCTTCTAGGGTACTCGTTACTCAGTTCTTCTCGTATTTCTTAATTGGAAATGGTCCATAGTCATTCGGCAGCATTGCGCCAAGTACTTGGGCTCTTGAAGTTATTCTACTTTATCGCAAGTATTTGACTTGATTCAATGAAAAAAAAAAGAATCTTTTATATCTAACAAGACTGCCGAAAAGTTGAAAAGGGGCCATACTGAAAAACTGGTAGCACGGTACGTCGTCCTAAATCTCGTGCGAAGAACGTTAGTCATTGTCGAATATTCGCATAAAGGAATGAAAGCTTCAATGGAGCACGGGACCAAGTTTTGTAAAATCATCGAGAAGAGCGGAAGTGCTTTTGATCTATGTACATTGCGTAAAGATCGATCGATCCTAGGGAATGAACGGAAGTTCCTCCTTGAAAATATGGGTCACTGCCCGTTAATGCGTATCCACGACTTGGCTGGAGACCAACAGTCTCGTTCCATGCTAACAGATACACATACCAACCTAACCTAAGGTATGTACAACGTGTAGGTCGAGAGAAAGTCTGGTAGGTGCGGTATCTTTCGTATATAGGAAGAAGGGAGGATCGATGCCCTCGCAAAAGCAATGCCAGCTTCAAAAGCTCAGCCGCGTACCAAGTGAATCAGTCGGTGCCTCTAAAACTATGCTCCGGCTACACGTGAGCATGTAGTTAGCTATATTTTCCTCTGTAGCTATGGATATACCTTTATCCTTAGTTAGTGATAACACTGATAACATTTCCTGTTAAAGAAAAGGGTTCTGAGCGCATCTTTTCCTCTAGCTAACCTAAGTGGATGAAACTAGAAAAATGCAGCTGTAACATTACGAGTACTATTTTCAGTACTATGAACAATTTCGTTTCGTATACTCGAAGCAGGAATTTCAAGCGGAAACAAAGGTTTCACATGGAAGAACTAATATGACTTTCAGGGAAATTTGTTTTGTTAAGTTTTCTAAGGGTAACAGCTTTGTAGGGATATTGATGGTCAATGTACTCGCTTGATTAACCACCTCACTGTGAGAGCAGCTTGGCCTTCTTGGTTTTGCTATAAGCAATGTATTTAGTTTCCAAATCATATAGTGGTTGGATAATGGCAGTTCGAAACTTCCTAACGAAAAACGGTGCTTACTTCCAGGGTACAGAAGATAAGATTAATTGGTCCATTAATCATATCTTCAAACGAAGTACTCGGTTTACGTGTACAGATGCGCAACTTTCGTCAAACCCATGAGTACTTTTTCACTAGCATCTCCGACTCTCATCACTGCCAGAGGCTTTTTCTCTGCATTTCTGCACTTAGATTTAGAGAATTGCTTACGTGGCTACGTCGTAAAGCTTCAGGCTGTAATTCTGACTTATCTCTCGAGGACTTGTGATTTTCAGTTTTATTACGTAAAATTCCTTAAATTTATAATTTCACATTATTTTTTTTTTTTCTGTAAGACACATTCTTTTACGGTGCTGTTAATTTAGCATAGCTTATGTCTGAGTTTCGTGGCTTATGCGTCACTTCGAAATGGTTTGAAGTTTTTTGCAAATACCTTATTCCTATTGTTATTTCACTGGAATGGGAAATTTATGCGAAATTTATAAAAATACGTCGAACTCCTAATCACGTGATCGTTCAGTTTCTCTTTTTATACTTATTGATTTACACACGAGACACTTTTATTTGTACGATAGCGATCAGGTTTCTAATCGAATCACGTTGTGTTGTTACACATATTGGCGTATATGCTGTGGCGCACAGCGGACAACTTTTCGTAGGTAGTATTACAAAGGCCAAAGTTCACCAAGATATAATCCTCTTGGCGAGGTCACGTTTGACCTTTTTCACTAAACGCGTTATAAAACACACCGCGCGCTGAATCTTGGAGCAGATGGCGTATTATTAGATATATACTTGAATGCAGTTTCATGCGCGCACAATATTGCGTACTCGTTACGTAAAGATGTATACATAGAATAATTCATGAAAATCGTTTCGTTCGTACGAAAAGCACTTAAAAACCCGACGAGGTTCGTACGAATAATTGATTCCATTAGTTCGCAAAAAATCTTTTATGGCATTATGACTCTGGTGCTATCTTAAAAGATTTCCTAGCATAATGGCGAGAAAGATTTTATCAGAGGTGATAAAATCTTCATTGAACGTATCGTGTAAAAAATAAAGGAGGAGAGTTAAGAGTAAAAAAAGGATGGAAAAGAGATATACTATTAGACTTTATAGATAACGTGTACAGAAAATTTTTTCATACATGAACTTCACACTGAATATTATTCGGGTAAGCTTTTATGAGCGATTTTATGTATTTCATTATGACTTTTTTGAATTTACTGGGAAATTTCAATTATTCAGAGGCGAATTTTTCGCAGATTTATTTGCGGGTACATTACTTGACTTCTTATTGTGTATTGAATATAGCTACGCTTTTGAGATATTTCGATAAAAATATTCGACGTTTAATTTCTTATGAAAACGAATGTCATGCTTGCATTTCATTACGCATCTCTTAGGCTTAAAAGGATACTGACGTAAGGCCGCATAATAAAATTTATCTTGATTCGAATTTATATGCTGTTTGCTCATGCGTTTCTTGCGATTAATAGGAGATTGCAAATTATCTGAATATATGACTATTTTCCTCATTGTGCATTATTTATAACTCTTGTTATGCATTGATAATGAAAAGTTTTTCCATTTTTTCCTTTATATTCTGTCCCTAAATATATTTCTTTTTTCGTGGTACTTTGCGTAGCATTGATCAATTCATGTACTGCGCGTCGAACTCGCAGTCAAGTCGTGTGTTATGCGTGTATGGACGCATAGGTAATTCCTTACGTTGATGCTTTGAGTATCGCGGTATATGAATTTGCATGATAATTGCTGCCTTTGTAAAGTAATAACTTATTATGTATATATGTATACTAGCAGGCACTATATATTGCATGGATCTTCTTTCGGCGAGAAAAAATCTCATATATTCTCCGTAAATACGTAATCTGTTTCTTTTTCAATTTCTTTGCCTGTTACGTGTCTCGTTTACCTGTTGATTAGAGTAAAAATAAAGATTACCAATTTCATTCGTGCGTGCTTTAAGATTACTTCACTGTGTTTCGTCATTTTAATAATGCAGCATGCATGTGTAGCTTTGCAAAGCTATCAATACTAACGAAGTAAATAATTATCGAAATTATTGCCGTTGTCTTATCCCGCTGTAAAAAACGCGGTAATGAGTTCCGTAATATTTCCCATTTGAAGAATCTGAAATTCTCTCAGTTTCTCGTTAAAGGGATTGAAAATAATCTCGACATCAGCTACTGTATCAGAGTATCGATTCATTGGCCTTTATCGTTTCCTGATACCGTAGGTCGTAGTGCGGTGATTCGGAAAGATAAACGAACAGAGCAGCAAGAACCGAGCGTGGCACAAGGCTGATTCAGACCAGAACAGCCATAGGTAAATACGTGGCTCCTATCGTTCCTATTAAATTCTCTACCGGTAAACCACATATGGCTAATGTAACCAAAACACCACGGATGCTGGGATCGTATGTTGCAAGGATTAATGGGAAGCTGCTAAAAGACATTCCCAGTCTGAAACTACTGAACGTACTGAATGTGTACATAGAGCCATTCGACATCCTTGGACAAAATTGTGAAGACCCAGCTGATGGCAATAAAGGGCAGAGACGTGATGAGTACCGTTGTTTTGCTGTCGAAAAATTAAGCGGCGATGGAACCCAAGACGGCGCCTATTAGTCGTCCTAGATTGATAAGCGACGCCGCCCAAGATCATTTCTTTATCGTAATTGATAACGGCGAATTTGATACAGTGAGCTAGGTCAAGTACGGAGAGGGCCAGGTAGTCATTATTTACAGCTGCGGGACCAGCTGTTTTTACGGATCTTGAAACTGTCAGTGTCAAGAACATAGGTTTTGGTCTTTTTTTGTTTTCATGACATTTTGTGGCCCTGACATTCCTTTGGATAGGCTGTCAGTGACTTAACGATCTATTGTTGCTGTGTTAAGTTGGACTAACGTTGATAATATAATTAAAATGATCATCGATATATGTGATCGTATATAACTCATGCTATTTAGCTTTCGTTATCCTTCATGTAAGGAATTCGTACAATAATGCAACTTTACGAAGTTTCTTAGTACCAATTGTATTATTATTAAACAAAATTTTTTTAACTTTCTAAGATACAGAGCTTATATATTTATAATACCTATTAATGTTATAAAGTGAAATTACTTTGCTCCGATTAAACATCAACAAGCAGTTCATAAATTTTAGTAGCAATAAATGAATAACGTTCCGTCGACACAGTCGGTGATAAACGCCGCGACGCTTTTAATATATACTGCGAATATGCATACAGGAAAGCTCAACAAGTTTTTCCTAGGTTAAAATGCATCCCGGGATGAATATTAATCCTGGCATTAGGTTTAAATGTAATATCGAAGCAGCGACAATTCAATCCATGAATAAGCTTACTGTACCGTTCAACCGTTGCATAAGAGATGAGACGGATAGGAGTATAATTGTCGAAGAATTAAATAAAATGAAAGTAATCCGTCTAGTGAAATTCAATATCAGAAAATTATCTAAAAAAATTCGGTTGCAATGATTATCAAGTATAAAAAAGCTTTTATCCTCTATGCAATCACGTTTTAGCTAATATCTCTTGAATTTCTTGAAGAGACTTTCCTTTAGTCTCGGGAATCTTGAAGATGGTAAAGATTATAAGAAGCAGCACGATTGCACCATATATCCAGAAAACATATTTCTCCGTCAAGACGTCAACCATCGGTTGATACGTCTTGCTGGAGACAAATGAAAAAAGTCCTGAACTAATGTTCGTAAGGGCGGAAGCAGTGCTCTTGATATTCGGCGAAAATAATTCACTGAGTATAGTGGGCGGAACCATTACAATCCCGATATAAAGGGACAACTGATAAAGGAAAAGTGACGTTATCGCTATCCATTGAAGTAACTGGGGATCGTAACCCAAATCCAGCAACATGAAGTGAAGTCCAAGCAAGGTCATAGCAACAACAACTCCAGCACTGGATGTACAAAGTAAAACCCTCCTGCCGCATTTATCGATGAAATGCATACCAAACCATCCAGAAACCATACCTGTAGCACTCAAGATGATAACCACGCTAGCAGGTTGCACTGCCGTCACTTGCGCACGGATCATTATGATCTCCAAATAAAAGATAATGCTATAAAGTCCACTCAGTTGCATAAAGAGAAAAAGTACGTTTGTCAGAATAAGAGCTTTTCGGTTTTTCGGTACGATAAGCTCCTTGAGCAATTCCCAGAAGGTCTGCTTCTTGCCATTGGTTTCAATGAAATTTTTCAATGCCAGGAGTTCAGCATCGACGTCAGCATCCTGACTGTACCATTGTATTGACTTTGCTGCTTTGTCCATTTTCTCCGATCGTACCAGATAGTGCGGCGACGAGGGTAGCAGTAGGAAAATAAAGAGGAATAACAGGGTAGGTACCAGACTCGTGTAAGAGAACTCGGCCATTGACAGGTAAGGCCCCATTACGCTTCCGATCAAGGATCCAATCGGCAAACCGTTAGTGCACAGAGCTACCAAAGCACCACGTATTCTGGGTTCTGATATTTCTCCTATGTATAGCGGAAACGAGCAAAAGTAAATTCCAAGTCCTATGCCGGCCAATGTTCTAGCTGCATAGATCCATTCGACTGAATTGGCGATTATCAGAAGCACCCAGCCAGCAGCCTGTGGTATTCCGCTGAGCCACAGTGATGTTTTGCTGCCAAGTACCTCCACGAATATCGCACCGAGTATCGAGCCACATATTCTTCCTATACTCAGAATCGATGCTACCCAGGATGCCTCGGCTTCCGTGATTGGAAGTGACGAATTTTTGCTCGTTAATTTGGATAAATAGGGCGAAGCCCAGCCGCCTGTCATGCCGATCGACGTAGATAGCATCATTACTGAAATCATATGAATTTATAGTGACACAGTGAATCGTGATAATGAGGATGGAAATTATTGTATCAATGAGGTATGTCAATTGACAGATATGTGATTATTATTTGGATTCACCTACCTTCCAGTACTGCGAACCACTGAGGCCATAATTTGCATCTCTTTAAGAGGTTCGGTGCGAATCGAGCCATCGATACGTGTGTGCTAGTAATTTTTAAATAGTCGAAATTTCAGTTTATGAGAATAACGGCGTCTCACGGTGGTTTTGTAATTTTTTACAGTTACAACGTAATACCGTGATAAGATAAAAAATAATCTCGTTCAATAACATCGTTATGGCATTCCCAATAGTCCAGAAAGTCGAATCATCTGTCAAACTAAGTTTTTCTTTTATCTTGCACAAGTTGAATGTCAAATTACCGATACGTTCGTACGCGTTGTGAATACTATAACGTGTGGCTGTATTGCGAGAGTCTTGGTTTATAATGATATCTGGAGAACTAACTGCATGATTTTATTACATGGGATGACTTGTGTTACCGAAGTTCAAATGAGATTAAAAAAGGTTTTGTCATATTGGTTTTCATGATGTAAGATGAGTAATAAATTATACGCATTATCACCAGGTTTTGTTTTGCGAGTGACTTTAGTGAATTACCCTTTGAACGAAAACAATAGTTACGCAGCATATTTATACTAGAAAATGATAATTTATGTACCGCGTAAAAAATTTCGATCAGTTTTTTTTTTTAAACTAACCAAATTTTGTAATAATCTCACAAAATAATAATTCGTTAATTAATGATAAATTAATTCGTTAATTTCTAATCATTCAATAAGAATACTCCTTACATGGATTCTAGTAAAGGAGCAGAAGATTAGGAGAGGATTTTCATGAGAGGACAAGGGTGAACTTTATTTGAACTTATTTACTCCTTTATTTTACTAATTCATTTATTGATCCAGATTGGTTGCTAATATTGAATGACTGACTGTTATCATTGGCCGGTCCCCCACTTCTCGTGCTGGGATGCACCGGCGGATGCGCCGCATCCCCTGCCGGTGCGCTGTCTGGCCCCGGGGTTGGTAGTCTGATTGCACTTACCGATTCTCCCGGTGCACTCTGTCTGACCTCTCTTGCTCGCTGGTTCCCTTGCAAGTGGCCGGTCTCTCTTTCTCTCGCTCTCGGGCTCCACCGATTCACATCACTAATCAAAATCTCCATCGAGGTCCAGGGGAAAAGCCAAGCCGTCACAATCCAAATTCGTTTGCCATACAAGAGAAAAGAGCAAAACTCGCGATAACGCACTCGGAAACCCCTGGAGTCCTCCGATAGGCGATTCCCGACGAAGTCAGCCCCCTCTTGGGACCCCCCGACCCGAGGATTCCCGAAGAATCCCGAGTTCGCCCGGAACTCGTGCGGCCGCTCTCACCTCAGTCCTGTCTTCGCTTTCCGGCGGCCACAACCTGCCAGTCTCCGGGTGGCGCCGATCTTGCCCGAGCCCGTCCGATCTTCGGGCTCGGCGATGCCGGTTTTTCTCCGCAGCTTCCTCTCGCCCTCATCCTCCGTCGTAGTGGACATTCTCTCGGCGGCTTTCGTCGGCGACACGGATCTCCGTGCCCCTACGATTTTTATGTAACGGGCGTCCTGCGGACGCCACGTTACAGTATATAAGCAAATATGATAAACGGTAAAAAAAGAGAGTATATTCCTGTAAATCATCTCAACGAGCATTTGAAACGTTTTGGTCGCAATAGCTGAGTGAGTATAAATGCCGCAAAGCTTTTAATAGACGTCCAGATCAACCTGTCAAGGACAGTGGTTGATACAGGAACAATGTCTATGTGCAGAATGACAAAGAGGAGGATATGAAGTTCGCTATCCATTGGAGCTTCACCGTTTTGTAATCCACATGTGCTACTGGACCATGTCCACTAATAACAGCCAATTACGTTACCGTTTCGATACAGAAACGCTGAACAAGGAGTTTGCACCGCTAAAATAGAGCATCGTATATACAATCAAAATCCCGAAATCGTATCAATATATTAAAAATAAACTGTATAGACATTCTGGTTTGATCCATTTTATTTTGGCGCATATAATGATATTCGGTAAAAACATTTCGAGTGTAAAGATAGGGCACCAAGTGCGTATACTGGTTTCAGGTACTTAGTGTGCAAAAAATGTTGTAATCAGTATCTGGTGCCAAGTTTGATTCTATAAAAAATGTACCACCTGGTAGCATATCTGTATTATTTGTAGATGTAAATGTACGTCAGTTAATTCTAATGCAATACGGAAGATTTAACGCGTTAATCGCCTATTGCACAACTATTAATATCAGTGAAGGATTTCTTATAAAATATTATAAAATTTTTTTATTCAAAATAACATTATTTGGTACGTTTGTCTTGTTACAAAATTTTTCAACGCCACGTGTTGGGCATTGACGTCAAGATTTCGGCTGTAGCACTCTACGTATGTATAATTTTCCATATGTAATTTTTCCATTTGCAATGCCGTTAGTACATGGTGCTAGCAAAGTACACAATGAAGGAAAATGTTTATCTGTTTGCTCAAATAACAATACCTTGTTTCTCAACCAACGTACTGGAAGGTCTTGTTCGTTTAAGTACTACAACATATCCTGAATTTCCTGCAGTGTTCTACCTTTGGTTTCAGGAAGCTTGAAAATGCTGTACGCCACACATATCAACATAATACCACTAAAAATCCAGAATAAGTATTCGTGACCTATTAGGTCTATAGCGGGTAGATAAATTTTAGCTACGAGAAATGCAAAGAATGCCGAAAAAATGCTGCCTATCAAATCAGCCACAGAATCAGATTATTTAGAATCATTTCTGGTGATTTTTTCGTGAAATTTAATTCGAGACTCTCATTAACAGATCCCACGAGGCAATGGAGCTAACCTTCTGAATCTTCGTATGTAATAACTAATGCAACAATAAATGAACTCTGAGAAGATAAATATTAATGCTTTCTCTCAAATAAGGACACTTATTATGATTATCAATTGTATATCATTACATTTCTTTTCTTTTTTCGATTGGTACTTGTTTTCAAATCTAATGCTATCGTAGCTAATATACCTTATCGTATCTGTTTCTTGTTTTCTAAAAAATTCGTGGTACAAATTACCATAAAAATTACCATATTGATACATATTTTTTAATATTAGCATAGTAATAATGGAGACTAGATAAAGTTGCCAATTGGTAGTACAAGTGAATAAAGCAAAGAATATATTTGTTCTCTGATAAAATGTCAAAAGTGAGTTTCACATATACCTATCAGGAATTAATTAGCAATCATTACAGTGAAATCATCTTATTTTATATTTTTTAGATCGAGAAACGATATATTTTAGAAATTATATCTATTCTGAAATTTTTGTTCCGATTTTTTATTTAGTTCTTTATCGTAAAGAAGCGATTTCATTTTAATGAATTTGCTGTCATTAAATTTAGAGACAAAGATCGTTTTCTACTGTGTATTTTTCCGCTATTTCTGTTTTCAGCTTACAGACATGCCAGGGTGCCTGCTGAAGTGCACGAATTAGGGAATCCTGGATTGATTGTATTCGCGTCATGAAAATATATTATCATGATTCTTTTTATTGCCGACAATATGCATATAACAACATAAAATAGCTCATTTGTAAGCAGAAAAAATTCTCTTCTCATAGTTGTCGCTAAAAGGATTATACAACCAAGTTATCCCTGGCTCTATTATTTCTCTGTCTGTCTTTCTCTAAGTCGCGTTTGACTACAGCGTCGCCATGATGTACACCATTTCGTAACTACATCCAAAATACTGCGTTCGGTCTCCTTTATCTAGTCTCCATGATAACAATCTTGATAGTAATCTTTGCGTATAATTTGATCATAATCTGCGCGTGGACATTCTAGATCGGCTGAAGATTGCCGAGGATAAACAGTTGCTGATTATATTTTAGTATAAAAATACAAAATCTCAATCCTATCAATCACATTTACTTGTGTGTTGACAAGTGGTAATAATTTTATTATCAGTTTGACATAAATCAGTTTACTATTCCATCATTATTTACACATGTTTTTAATTAATTCCACTTTATTATTATTTTTATTAAAAAAAAACCATCAGACACTCATCGCGTGACAATTATTCAACGTGCATCCAACATATCTTGTATTTCCTGCAATGTTTTTCCCTTAGTTTCAGGAACACAGTAAAGACTATAAATGACTGAAGCAGCCATAAGAATAGCGTTAATGTAAAAAACGTATTGTTCACCCGCAATATCCACCATTGGTTGATAACTCTTACTGGCTGCGAAGGCAAACACAGCCGAACTAATACTGGCTATACAACCAGCAACGCTTCTCAGATGCGAAGGCAACATTTCACTAACCATAGTGTTGGACACTGGCATAAGTCCGATGCATACGAGTGTGAACAGAAGTAGGGCGATTATTGGAAGCCATTGAAGTTCACTAGCGTCATAGTTGAAGTTTAAGAGCGTAAAGTGCATTCCTAACAAGGTGTACGAAACACAGACGCTTGCGCTTGATAAAGCCAGTAATTTCCGTCTGCCGTATTTATCAATACAGAAAATCGCCAAACATCCGACGATAAATCTGACAGTGCTAATAACAAGAACCAACATAGCGGGTGGTATAACAGTGACGCCCGCATTCGTAGCAACGATCTCCATGTAAAACAGAATGGAGTTTATACCGCTGGATTGCAAGAAGAAGAAAAGTATAATCAGCATGAGCAGAGCCTTTTTGTTTTTTCTTTTTCCTATTTCCTTCATTTTATCCATAAACTTCATAGCGTTAGATTCCCTCACGAAATTTTGTATAGAGTCCAGTTCCTTGTTATCGTCCTCCCCGTGATGATACCATTGTATGGACTTTTTGGCTTCTTCGATTCTTCCTTGACTCACGAGGTAATGCGGAGAGTCTGGCAGAATGAAAAAGAATGCGAGAAACAAAAGATTCGGCACCAGACTGATGTAGGCGAATTTCGTCATTGACATAAATGGTCCCATGCTGTTGCCAATCATGACTCCAATGGCCATTCCGTTTACGACGAAACTCACCATGGCACCGCGTATGTCAGGATTTGCTATTTCGCCAAGGTACAGAGGGAAACATGTGAACATCATGCCTATTCCTATTCCAGCGAAAACTCTCGATGCGTAGAGCCAATAGACGGAATCGGCAGATATGACGAAGATCCATCCCAAGGCTGGAAACAGTGCAGTGAACGTCAATGCTTTCTTGCTACCAAGATATGATACGATGAGTGCACCGCTTATGGCACCGATTAGCCGACCGACGTTCATAAGGGCTGCGATCCAAGAAGCTTCGTCAGTCGTGACGGGAATGGGCGAATCGTCCTTTATCAATTTAGCCAGATAGGGCGACGTCCAACCTTGTGTCATACCGATTACGATACTCAGCAGGCACACTGCGAATATAAAGTTTGAACTGTAGCATTATAACGTGTATAAATGTATATTTTATTTTTTTTTCACATTCCAGTAACCGAAGCGAAGATTTTGCATCACTATTTTTTTTTCACGTGAATACTTTTTTTCTATAATTGACGATTATTCTCACCAACCTTGAAATCCGGCGATCCATTGTGGCCACCTGTGTCTTCCTATGATGTTTTTTGATATCGGTGTAACCATTATTTCTTTTGTTCTTTCACTGGTCGACGGTTCAAACGAATGTTACGTTCGAGAGCTACGAAGACGATGTATCGTTTCACATACCAATAATGTGTTTTACGTAGAGATAAGATAACGTTTCGTATTAATTAATTTCTCCCCACTCATCTGCCCTTTTCGAAATTCTGGATCTCGGTATTGAGTCTGCATTTTGAAATTAAGAAGTTAGATCGAAGAGCCTAAGACGATGGAGAATGATAATTTGGCTTTGATACTTGCACTATTTCACACTCTCAGTCTAAAAAGGGCAGTTATTGTATTATTGTTTTCTCCACTTTTAGTCTGAAAATAGGACGTGTTTTAATAGTGAATCGTTATCAATATAATTGCCGGTAAAATTCCGACAAATCACTCGTATTTCTATAATATTTATATGGCGCTGAAACTGCCTACTGCAGGATCTGCCGACCTGTTCTGTAGCGACAGTAGGAAACGTACAGTTCCTCTCAAGATGTAGTTCTCGCCGGATGACGATGCGGCTAGGCCTTTCTAACAGTTTCAGCGGTATACATTTACATAAGACTTTTTGTGTGCTCGGCTGTGACAATATTCCGGATCGTTAAATAATTTACAATTATAAATTAGACATCAAAATATCAGGGCTGTTTATTAACGAAAGCGTGATATTTTTGGAAATAGGCTCCAGTTATATCCTTTCTAGGTCCTAGATTATATTCGGGAAATTAGTCGGGCTCTGAATGATGCTACTCCTTGGGAGTACTCGGGCGATTCTTCGATTAATATTCCATTTATTGCCTGTACATTTGAATAGGGATAATCTCGCCTAGGACAGTGTGCTACAGTAATAGTGTAATTATTGAATGGATGGAGCATATATAGAATGCATTAATCAAAATTTTACGGAGCATCACTTCACAGTGTGATCTTCCTTATCGGAACATTAATTTATAAAGTGTAACATTTGAATGCGTAAATGTTATTTTCGTACACAGGAAATTAACGCATGTCAAATTTTTTATATAAATTGTGTTTTCCTATAGTCAAATATTATTTAGGAGATGACTTAAAGCGCTAGCGGGATAATACGATCGTGTCATGCGATCTTAAGTCATTGACGTCGTTGGGCTTACATCACCTGGTATACATGAACCAGAAGCGAATAACGAAACTAGTCGCGTTTTAAATGTGACGTGCGTCATAAAATATGAAAAACAAAAAAAAATGAAAGAACCACAGGATCGTGACTGTACGAATATTAAGAAAGAATAATGAAAATTTTCAGTCCCTGCGAAATTCTTGAATTTTACGTCTCCGTAGATACGTTTTTCAGGTGATTCGCTCTCTTCATCGTTCACAGCATCTCTCGCGACTTGTCGTCCCGCTAACATGTCGCGAACTTCCTGTAACGACTTTCCCTTCGTTTCCGGCATGATCCATGTACCGAATGCCAGTGCACCAATCAGGACGATTCCGTATATATCAAAAACATATTGCTCCGTCACGAGATTCACCAATTCCTGATAAGTCTTGCTCGATATGAAGGAAAAGGTTGCCGACGATAGACTCCCAATAAAGCCGGCGACGCTCTTTAGATTGGCCGGAAATAGTTCACTGAGCATTGTACTAGGAATTGGGACCAGCCCTATGTACTTGAGCATGAATATGATCAGTGATAGAATAGGCAGCCATTGAAACTTGTTGCTATCGTAACCAGATTCGATTAGTATGAAATGTAGACTCAACATAAACATGCCGACCATAACACTGAAGCTCGAGATCAAGAGAAGAATCCTCCTACCGCATTTGTCAATTGCGTAAATTGCTATCCAACTAATGACAATTCCTATGGCAGTCGTTATAATAACAACGGTCGATGGTTTGATTATTGTTACTTTAGCTTTCGTCACGATTATCTCCATGTAAAACATAATGGCGTTCAATCCACTCAGCTGCATAAATAGAAAGAGCATTATTATTATGATAAATGCTTTTCTATTTATCGGTTCCTTCATTTCCTTCAGTTTTTCCATGAATTTCGAACTGTAAACTCCCCCTTGAAATTTTTTAATCGACTCCATTTCCTGCTCCGCGTTCGATTCTCGGTGATACCAACTGATCGATTGAAGTGCCATGTCTTACTTTTTTCTTTCGTACAAGAAAGTACGGTGAATTCGGCATGAAGGGAAAAAGTATTAAAAATATACAATTTGGCACTAGGCTGATGCAAGCGAACGCCCACATCGATATATAAGGTCCCATACTGTTTCCAATTAAAGTGCCAAATGGTATTCCAGTTATAATCAAACTAACCATACCGCCTCGTATGCTTGGTTTTGATATTTCTCCAATATATATAGGAAAGCTGGTGTAGATCATTCCCATTCCAGCGCCAGATAATATTCGCGCCACATAGAGCCAGGTCACAGAATTAGCAACGACTATGCATATCCAACCCAGCATTGGTGGCATTCCAGTGATTTGTAGCGTGCTCTTACTACCAATGTATTCCAATGCCAAGGCGCCGATCGGTGCACCGAGAAAACGCCCGAAATTCATCAGTGACGCGATCCAAGAAGCTTCCTTCTCAGTGATCTGGATTCTCAACTTTTCGGCAGTCAATTTTGCGAGATATGGCGAAGTCCAGCCGAACATCAAACCAATGGCGAAGGACAGCATAGTTACTGAAAAAAAGTGTGCAAGGTCAGGCTCCGTCTTATGACATCACATATGTACATATTTTAACGCTATACCAACCTTCTATGCTGGCAAGCCAATACGGCTAGAAAATCGTTTTCTCTGCTAAATTTAACCTTGAGAGAACCATTATTAATTTTATCATGTATGGGATGCCTGATTCTCAATATTCTTATTATTTACTCCGATTGAGAGTCTTGGATTCTAGACGGTTATCGATAGTCTCTTGTAGGTTTTAATTGCATCATCGATATTCTGAAAGTGAACGTAAGTACATATTTATGTAGCTGCTATTTACGAGACCGTTTTAGATTTAGCACACATGATATTGTGTCTAATATAATCGAAGCTTTCATACGTCTTGCTGTGATGCCGAGAGTTCTTTCGAAGACCTTCATTTCGTAATCATTTGGATTTACATTGTAATATATTTCAGCGTGTGGTATTGCGTAAGGTCGTTAATCTTCTAATCTATCTACTTATATATAGATGATCCTACGCTTATGCTAGTCTTTATTATTTCAGTCACATTTAATTGAATGATATCAGTGCATTTTTATTGATTAAGTTTTTTTTCAGCTTTGTCGTCTGAAAATGATTTTTTCTTTGTACTTTCCAAAAACGTTGATAAACAATACTCGTTTGTTTATATCAATGCCCACTGAGCATTCATCGCTCATAATTAAATATTTCGTAATAATTCCTGGGTTCACTACTGTGTATGAAACATTTCTAGAAGAGTTTTAACTATACGATATACCTACGTACTGGTCTTTCATAGTTTTATCACAGAAATATTTATTACTCACAATTTTCACGTGTACATACCGTAATGAGTATTTTTGCTTTTTATTGTCTTGTCAGTTTCCAGCAGATGAGCTCATTTGGAAGGAAAACTATTGTTATACTTTTCAAGCAACAGAAAGAGCAAACGTAAAATACATGAAAATTAGAAATTACGTTGTTTCATGAACAAAGTATACGACGCGCAAGCTCTACCGTTTACTAAAATAATAATATCCTACTTAATCAGTACTCGTATTTATTCTTGATTTCACGAATGGACATTTTATTATTCGAAATTTCTAAATTACAATTTAATTGATTGTACAGCACGGAATCCACGTATTAAAACTCCACTCAGCCACGCGTGCACACCGAGTAAAACTATTTTTAATTTAACTCCATATAATGATATTTTTCTAGCTACATTGTATACCTTAAATAAGTAAACTATATCGTATACGTTTACTCTGGATTTAATTCGCTATAAAATATTCGTTAAAATGCATATACGTTTGCCTCCACTTTATTTTACTCTAGTTGACAATAAATGCATATCTTTATGAAACGGGGAAACTTTACTTTCTCACGAGCAGCACGCAGCTCTTTTTATTATCACGTTCAGGAAAAATTTGAATGCTCCGGTCCCTCCTTGGTCCTACTTAAGCGACAGTGTAAGCGGGGTCGACTGTAGGAGCAATTATGCGTTCCACCCTGAAATTGCCTCGCTAATTAAAAATGTACCGTGAGATAATTTTCACATAGAAAGGTTACACCGGTATCCTATTAATTTTCCGGGAAAAGCATATATCATGCATTTTGACGTGAACCGTCGCTGCGAAATAACTCGTATGAGTACATATAGAGTCCTGGGATACCTATGATTAATATATGAAGATAGTTGACAAAAAGTGTCTCTTTTGCAAATTTTTGACATCACAAATGTCACAATAACGCCTAACTCGTGACGTACAATGTATTCTTTTGTGCAAGGTCTTAAATATATTTTTTAATACTAATTATACATGGTCGTGTATGCGTAGTTATACGTTCTCTATGTGCGAGTGCACGTGCTAGCGCGTGAATTATAAAAAAGTTCTTTGAAAGCCATCAGCTAGTCGTTGTCACTCTGTGTCTCGTTGAAATGTTCAGCTTTATCATTCACTCACGTATTATGTAAATATTTATGACGTTTTGCTCACAGATCAATTTATTCGTAAAATAGGAATTATATCCTATTTCCATAAGAATTAACAGTTTGGTTACATTTCGTTACCCGACTAATTTTGAAGAAATTAATTTTCGCTATCGGCGTAATACCGTGGGAAGATTCATTTATTATCATGGTTTCTTATTGAATTAATAGAAATTCATTTTTTTATTATACGTATCATTATAAATCATTCGTTTATATCGTTATCAATTCGTTATTGATTTTACGCGATGGAGCGTCGTCACGCTATGAAATTCTCAGTATATTGGATACAAACAAGATTTATAGTAGAGTAATGGAATTGAGTGGCACATATTTTGTATATATGTATATGTATGTCCGTAGTACTTCAATAATTGCGCAAGGAAATGCTAGAGACCTTAATAACTCTTAGAGACGAGTTTCTATAATTGACTTTGAATTTAATATCATCGGACTTAAGCACAGTAATATTCAATTACTTGCTTGTGATATATTAATTTATAAAATCATCGCCATCTTAATAATGTCTTTTGGATATTTGGCTTTTGGATATTTCAAGGTTTCGTATATTTCAGAGCAATTCGGGAGTTTCAATATTTGGTGTAGACATTGACATTGGTGTTTGGGTTGAACCCTGTATAACGTGACGAGCCGATATGGTTGGACTTGAATTAAGCTCTGGTGGGAATCCTTTATATTATATTTCCAATACATTATTATATATTAATACATGGAACTCACTGATATCTGAGCTTTATAAACATTTTCGTTGATCCAATTAAATCGTTATTAACTGATAATTTGCAACCTTATCACTATATGTTTTCTATAAATAAACTTGCGGGAAGTCCGTCGCATTCGACAAAATTGATTTTTTGGAATTCCTCTGAAATCAAGGATAAAGACGCAAAAGGGATATACGACGTGAAATTTGCATAAAATGTCAACTATTTCCTACATGAAAATTATGCCATATCCATTGCACAATACGAAAACTTTCACGTTTCTCTTCCACTAGTAATCTTGTTGATCTTATGCAACATATTTATTCTATAAAATATATCATGCCTGTGCCATAAGCGTATAGCCGACATCTCGATCGAAGTAAACATATGCATTTTTTCCCCAATTTTACCACTTACAAACTTTTCGTCTCTCCTTGTCATCTCCAAGTAAATCATCTCTTACAATCTTCCAAGTTTCGATGATGACCAATTGCTCCGATCTCTCGGACGGTATTGGTCCGATTCAATTAACGAGGTCCACGGCCACCAAAAGGAAACGAGGCTACCAGGTGACACGAGTTGCCACTTTGATATTTCCTTTTCGAGCCTATAGGGGGTCCTTTACTTTCGGCCCTTAACGTGTCTCTCACCCTTGGGTTTAAGGGCGACGATATTTAGGCGAAGTTTCGGGTCAGAGCTTTTCCATTTACAGTTTTCACAAAAGATTGGAAGTTAGTCAAATAAAAAAAAAATAGAAACAAAAACAAATCATACGCTAAGAGAACTTTGAGTGAGCTTGTAAGAAGGTACGCGCAAGGACGAAAGTCAAGCTTTAGAATTTAGGATGCGTCTGCAAAATCTCTGTCTTATATTTTACTTTTAAAGGAAGGATGGTGGGTTGGATTTGGGTGGGGGTGGGGGGGGGGTAGACGAGTAGAAAGACTACGTAAACTCAATGCACACAGTTAACGGAGGGGTAACGGTCTGACGAAGTGCACTCTCCTTCGGGCTCCGACGAAGTACAGTGAAGTTTTCTGACTATATTTTGAAAGCTATTACCGCAGCTGAGTAAGAAAGAAGAGACGGAAGGCGCCGAGTACAAGAAGAGGAAAGGCGCCTTTATGATATAACCTTATTCTATTCCATTTAAGTTAGCGTAACTTTCATCGTACATTACTTGGTGAGTTGGCAACTAGTATAACGGCTCACCTGCGGAGTAAAGATTACTGGCTACCCGACTTATGAATAGTCTTGTTCTTCTATGCTAAAAGTAGGCGTTTGGCTCCCGTGGATGCTGCGGATGCATCCTTTGATGTTGACGGCTGAAAATCCGGATAAGGGAAGGTACAGTAAGGCGTTTGTAAAATTATATTTATGCGTATGACTGGTGTGGTTAGTACGTCTTATAGTACAGCGGATGGTTTGATCCTTCGATCAGCTTCTCACATCCCTTCGGGCGGAAGTGCTGATATGAAATAATATTGTTTTCTAATCCCTGGGAAGGCAACTTCATCAAGTTTGGAAATTGCCAATACCGATCGCCCTCTTTGGCTTCGGAATGAAGTATCCATTGGGTGAATGAAGTTATCCAACCATTGTGAGATACGCGAAGATATGTGACTGTAACTTGGATTGAGTTTATTTTCAAAAATTTATCCTATCGTGAGATTGTGTACGTCGCATCCAACTTGGTCTAAAAGTGAAGATTCACGTGGCTACTCTGTAAATGTATTTTGGGTAAACCTGGAAATTGTGTTATCTCGAAATCCGAAGTCCCAATGATTTCAGTATTATTACGTAAGTGATCTTGTGTTTGCGAAGGCTAAACTATAATAATTTAGTTTGTTCAGTCGATGGGACAAAAAATTGAAAATCGCCTTTATCTTAAGTCGAGCGTATAGCCACTTTCATTATTGCATTGTTGTATGAAGTCCTATGGTTTTTATTTCAAACAATGGTTGATCCGTGGTAGCTATAATAAATTTAGGTATGGCATACAACCTGTCTTCGTCCCTTGTACAAAAAAGTTACCGTAAAAAAGGTAATTTTTTACAGTCTGTATTTTCAACGTATTACAATTAAAAAACAACGTATGAGGTATTACGAAAAATTCTGTATTTTTTTTTTACATGCTGCTTCAGGATACTCGCAATGCCGTTTCGGAGATAAAGTATACGATCAATATTTTCTTGCGATTCAGTTGGCTAAATGGAAACAAAACAGGTAGTAGACAAATCTGTTCGAAGAAAAAAAATTCCCCGAAATTTTATCTCGAAGCGAAAACCATTAACATCGATTCTGCATTCGTCGTGAACTTTTTCCAAAAGTTCTACTCAAACTACATGAAAATAGGGAAATTAGTTTGTCGATACCGTCTCCAGATTCAGAATGGGATGAGTTCGTACTTTAATTTGGAATACTAGAAATACGAGGACAGATCGTCGGTGCCTCTAGTGCTTCTAGTAGTGGTACTGGCATTACGACTTGGCGATACTGCTCCTGGCAGAAAGGAACTGACATTCCAATGGAAGCTGTGGAGTTTGGGGATCCGAGATAACGCAGTGAGCGGAGTCAGAGAGTTTCAATCCTACAGCCTGCGGCTATCTTCTCCTCCAAGGATTGACCTATCCGCTCCATCGAATCTATCCAAACTTCACTTTTCTCTTTCTTTGAATTTCTCCTATCTGTCGTGCTACTCCAGACCGTCTCCATGATCTCTGTCTGGTATTGCTTCGATGTTAAAAAAAAAGAAAAAACCTAAGTTTATTCACTTTTCCTGTTTCATGTACACAAGATCTCTGGATCATTGAAATTGCGATCGAAAGGTAATGTGTTTTCGTTCAAAATCAGAATTGCTTTTTTTATCCAATTCTTCTTTCTACACGAAACATATTCGATATATGACTACGGATAAGGTAATATATTCGCAATATAACATTTAAATATAAAACAATTTCTGAAGCCTGAAATGAGTTTCTGCCTCGTTAACTAGCCTGGACAATACGACTCGAGGAGATATTTTTCTTAAGAAAGCCTAGAACGGGGCATAACGCCCGGTGATAAAGCGTAAAAGCTATTAAGTCCCAGAGATCTACTTCACTTTTCCATTTCTCCTAAACCTTTCACAGTGAAAGGAGAGATGTTCCGTTCTACGGATGGGTACGTAGGGAATGAGATGAGGAGCTGCTTGAAAGGACTATTAGACCTTCCGTTCATTCTGGATTGATAGTGAACTTCCTTACCAGGGCAATGAACACCCTTCAATTTGCTTTGGCATAAGTCGAGCTTAAGAAGAAGAAATGATTTGCGAAGTACCAATAATATTACTTCTTAAAAATATTTCCATGCGCCATTCGCTCTTTACTATGAATAGAGCAAAAAAAAATACATACTCCACTCGCTCTTATCACCGTATGAAAACATTGAATCTATACTCAAGCTCCGAGCTTTCTCAGCAAGTTACATTATGCTGCGCATCAGGAAGCCAAAGGTGAATCGCAAGGTTGGAGCTTTTGACGTTGACCGAGCGAGCGTTGGTATTCAGGAAGTGCACGCGTGGCCTAGCAATGACCGACGTGCTCGTATCGCCGCGAAGCTTTATTCAAGTAGGTTATAAGAAGACTCAGCCGAAGGTGCCGAAGACGTAGGTGTTGGTACAGTGGCTGTAAGGACGAAGCTGATGGACAAGGAGAGGAGAGGAGACGAGGGCGGCAGTGGCCTGAGCTGCGCCGAGGAGAGGAGCCGGAAGAGGAGGATTTGGGACAGGGTGGGATAGAACGATGGGGAGGTTGCGGGGTCAGGGATGTTGGTAGTCACTAGGGGTGGAAAAGGGGCGGAAGCCGGCAGTCAGCGGGTGAGAGCCGCCCCGTGCGGGTGTCGTGTGCGTACTGCTGCTTTCCAGCTTCCAAAATTGAGCCTTGAAATACGAGGAAAAAAAAGGATATAGATACGAGTGCATCCTGGAGACGTATAGGAAATTGTAAATCCAGTGTCCAATCTATATACATATATATGCCTATGCAGATACTTTAATACTCAAAACTGCCACTGAGAATTTATAGTAAAGCTTGTCTCCAGTGTCACGGTGAATCGGTGAATCGTAGCGACGTCTTTGGCACGTTTTCACTGCCGTAATCTTCCAGCGTCACAATGCAAGTTACCAGTGTCTGCCAAATATTGAGATGCATATGTCTCGCGGCAGGAGACGCAATCTCGGCAAAGTATTTTCTTTAGAAATACGTCCTTTACGGATGCCAAAGTGTACAGTTAGTCGATAGCGCGTCTGGTTCGGATGGTGCCGCCGTTTGGAGTCCTCCAAACGACTCCCATAATACCGCCCTGTGAATCGTCGATAATTAATGGGCTTCGCACGTGCATTTCGAATAAATGTGGTGCCAATGAAGGGAAACTGCTAGAGACACATGAAGGCTGCTATGTCTATTGAAATTAATGAAAGAGCCCGTTTGAGCATATATTTTAAATCGTCCTTTAGTCATTTATGTTTGTGATTATCTGATATACGTATCTACGTAGGAGCGCTGCTTACTGGCTATGACTGTTATTCATTATTCTTCGTATAGACGTTACCGGATTGTTTTATCACTATCGGTGTAACGTGCTATCGTTAAATAGAGCGTGGCAACGCGATATTGTGGTTTAACCGTCTGGCACATGTGAACATTGGTTTAAATCGAATGAATGTACCTGTTGACGGGTTAACCGAGTATTTAGCGAATGTGTAAAAGTCAGTGAAGCGTACTGAACTTTAATACGTTTGGATAACAGTGCGCGGTCATTACAGGTTTTTACTCGTGAACGCGATTATAGCTATTCCTTCGATGTTCATGAAAAATACACTGCATTTAATCTTTTTGGATTTTTTTTATATTTCATTAATTTTACATAATACAGCTATTCTTTCGTGCATAACGTACTTCGATATGGTGTACGGTGTTAACGCTACGTGAAAATTCGTGAAGATACAATGAAAACGGGGTTAAACGAAAGACAGTTGGAATGTGTGAAAGTTTTTTGGCTATGACACATTATTGTTGATCGTACCCTGCTGTAGACTTTTTGCTAGTTCGTATAATTGGAAAAGATACGATTTTTCGACGATTTTCCCTGACGTTAATGAAATCTTCTTCCTATGGGTCAAGGTTGAGACACCTTGAAGACTGCTGCTGTGTTGATATTAAAAGTGATAAGTCTCTTAAAGGACAAAATAATTAATTATTAGAGCACCAGGAGTGTGTTTTTTGGATATAGTGTTTGGAGTGAACATTAATATTCGAATGGCTACGTATATGTTGGGGATGTTCAATGGAATTATATTTCATGTATTATACCTAAATATTATACATTCATTGTATCTCGTGTCATCTAAACTAAATGAATTAAAATTAATGTAAATACGTTTAAAGCTGTTTTATCCAAGAGATATAATCATACTGTGACTTAACAAGAATATAATGTTTACTGAAATAAAAATTAGTGATGGAAATCAAAATCATTAATAATATCAAATTAACCCGTTCCAAACGTAGCTTTCGATAAGCTCGTGTATATTCTCGTGTCACAACTTTCAGGAGATGATAATTGAAAGTGCCGTGACATAATAAAAAAATTATTTGGAAATGTGCATAAAAAATAATATCGATCACATCGATATTCATATAGTATATATATAAAGTTTGATAAATCAGCAAGTTATTTGTAAATCGAGCTTAAAATTTCAAAGCAGTGTCCTGCAATTTTTTAAGATCCAAACTCTTTTAATGGCGACTCTTGCAATTTTACAGTAACTTGAATTCGATTCGCTGAAGCGCAGCGAGATTAATAGCTACTTCAAATTCTTTCAGTTCACCAAGGTTAATCGACATCGTAGCGCATTACTGGAACGCATATAAAAATCACAGTTTCCGAAAGCTCGAAAAAGAAAAATGAAAATCGAGCGATAAATTAAAAAAAAACTATATTCTAATTACCGTGAATACCATTAGTCGCAATGCAGTTATGCGTTAGATACAAAATTTCGAAATCCTTCACTGTTGCAGCTATCAATTGACAGGTGACGTTTCAAAACAATCCATGACAAGCGAGTGACAGTGATATTGATTAACGTGATGAAATCGACTAGATTTTCAAAATTCCAGACAGCATAATATCGAATAATGATTAACTTCGATTTCATCAGTGAGCATTATGTCAGTAAATAATTGAGAAATACACCTAGTGCAATTCACTTGAAATAATTGACCAAAGCGTCAAAGGAGTGAGTGCATCGAATTTACGAAATCATCATAAATCATACGAATCATGTATGCCCACGTGCACGGTGATAACGGGGTGTGCTGTTACCTGCCCACCGTACTATACCTGGAACGTTTTGGTAAGTGGTTGAGCGTTTCAACGTTTTGCAGGATAAGCTGTTAGATATCATATGCGAATAGCACAGCAGCAATGCCAATAAATATTCAATATGAGAATACAGTAAAAAGTAAGAGAATACGTACCTACCGACGTAGACGTATCGTGTCGCATTGTCGCCCTTGAAATTATAACAAGTGACGTGGGTATTTCGCAATCGCGAATTTCTTTTACCCGGCAAGGTGCACCTCCTTAGATTAACTATAACAGCCGCCTAACATAATTCCAAAAGCGGGTTAATAAGGGTAATGACGTTATAACTCGACGCGTAACGTATTTTCGTGAAAGATAACGAAAGCCTTTGCATAATAAAGCAGTTAACGGGCCACCTTAGATACGTCATGAGGTTAGGGCTGTAATATTGTACGGTACGGCATTAAACTAAATCAAGGGTAACTTTATGCGCGTATTCTGAACGAAATTCTGAAAGTATTTCTCGAAAGGATCTAGCGTTCCGTGGAAGGGATAAATTATTGTGAGACCTTGCTAGAGGTTACTCTGTGGTAACGTATGCCGTAAAGTCCGACTTCAAATTACACTTTTGAAAGAAGCTATGAGGGCTGGATAGAAAAATTGGAATTTTAGAGTTTCAGCTAGACTTCAGTTTTATTTAGATTTCAAGAAAGCTGTACTACGTAACTTCGAAGCTTTTTATACTCGTGCGATGGTATCGTTTTATTTTACCTAGTTAAAAGTCAATTGCGAAATTGTAAGTTATATATTTTTTTTACACTGTGTTAATCTTGCTCTACGGAAATGAAATTCCTTTCGTTTCTATCGCAAGCCCGTAATTTACTTAGTTAAGCTTTGTTTTTTTCGTCACGTACCGGCATTTCATTCGTTCTAGTTTCAAAATTGATTTGCGCCATTACAATTTTGTTTACGATTATTTTCTATCGATCGCCATACGAACGTTTTACGAATCACAGATCGTGACTCGCGTCGCGTTATCATCGCTTTTATAGCGATCCATTGTATTTCCTAGAATTTAATCACGTAGTCGTAGCTAGTATAGGAACGTGACATAATTTTGAAAATACGACTATTAAAATTAATTACTGTGCAATTTGATTGTTGGGGTTTGTAAACCAGAAATAGGTCATCAACTCATCAGCGTTCATTTACACGTACCAAAGCACATTTTTAATTATCTCCGTAGATAAAAGATTAAACTGACACGGGAACTGTCTGTGAGATTAATTGTCGTTGTTACACTTAGATTATCGATGTCACTGATAACAGTTACAGGTTTACCTCACTTCCGAATTATTATGAACATTGATATTACTTGTTTATGTCACGCTTCTTTTTCGTTCTTTGTGATCTTTAATCCTGAACAAAAAAAATTACGTAATATATGACACGCTTATAAACAGCTGTAAGATAAGTCGCGTTACGCTCTATCTTGACATTTCACTTTATCATCATGTCGGATCCACTTGCGAATGTAAAACATATTCAACCCCTGTGGTCTCTAACATTTCTCTTGGAATAAAAATTGTCCGTACTCAAATAAGAGATCATGTTACTCAAGTGTCAAGGGTTTTTTTGTTCCCCCAAGAGTCTGAAATCTCCGGACTACTCGAAATTATTTGTGGTCAGGAAACATAAGTGACGTTAAAGAAGAACATAATTGTTAAGATATACAAAGCGTAATCTGCAGAGATTTCAGTACGAATTACCTATAGTTTAAAGAATATTTATCATCTTCTTGTATTTTTTCATTTTTTTCACACAGATCGAACTTTCCTTTACGTACAAATTAATTATCTGGAATCAATCCGCGCTATTATCTTTTCCAGCCGGATGTGACAATCTCTGCAATGCCATGGTCTCGTATTGTTTCCGGTAACTGTTAATTACAGATAACTGAATTGAATAGTAATTTGATTTCGATTTACACTTTCCATCACCTTTCTATAGGGAAATAAGATAAGGCTTCATTGATACGTAATCCTGATTAAAACGATAGCAGCTGTCCATTCGGTACGGTTCACTGCCTATAGTATTATTAAGAATTCCTCTTGTAGTGTAGAATCCTGCTAGGTCAATGTGGCGTTGAATTAAAAACGTGAATTATTATATATATTCACAGAAGCCACTGACAATTAACCTTAACGATTAACGATTTTCAAAATCAAAAGTTAAGTATACTTACTCGAATGTTAAAGCATTAAAAATTTTTTTAACTTCATCTACTAAAATTCTAACGAACAGTACTTGAAGATGTGCATATTTTCTTGGGTTTACTGGCATTGCCATTTCAAGTTCCTTTTCCTCGTATTACAGATACATCTCGTTCTCCTTTAAAGGGATCTCGTACCCATTCCCCTTGGTACAAAATTTTATTTGCCTAAGGCGATTTTCTTACAACGTTGTCTGCCGCCGTAGTTTCTCCCGATTGCTTTATTTTTATGTCGAACATTAATGTATCATCACGAAGGTAAATTCCATCATGTGCGTTAAATTTGATATGAATATGTAATGCCGTGAAGTAAATTTTGCAATATCTTGCTATTCGTATCAAGCAGTTATTTGATTTGTCTTGACACGGTTTTATAAGAAAATATTATGAAGGTTTCTTATCAAATTTATACCTTTTTATATCTAGCACCTTCTAGTCCCGACAACTAATGTGTACTCTTGAAACTCTCCACCCAGCTACCATTGCGTCTGAGAGATATCACATGCCACCTAATTGTTGTTCTAATACGACTATTCCTTTCTTTCTTTCTTTCTTTCTTCGTGAAAAGCTCGTGGATTACCGGAAGAAGAACAAAGGACAAAAGCTCACGTAACGTCGGCCCTTTTATCACAGACACTTCACGACACTGGGTACGTTGATATTTTATAGCTCCTGACATATAGCCAATACGGCTCGCGTTACATACGAAGTGGTCCAGCTATACACGTACCTATAGAAGATGCTGGGAGAAATTGTCTCACCTTTTCGAGGAGTTCCCGTGTCCATGTCTCTGGAATTTCCAGTGACGCGGTGAGACTTTTCGAAGGAAGCTCCGTAAGAATGTCATTGGAACTTTCTATGATGGCGAAAGAGGGAGGGAGAGAGTGGGGAGACTGAAAAAGAAAATCTAGTTGGAAAAGTATCTTCTTTTCATTTTTCATCAAAATCAAGTCGAGAACGATAGATCGAAGCATTGAGAAGTTGATCCTTTCGCATATGTAGATATACGACCAACGAATTTCTTCAGAGAAGGTTTCCAAAACCGATAATCAATATCTATGCTCGTGACGTTGCGCTAGATGTAAAATCATAAACTTTCTGATATCAAAATAGTAATTTACTACCTGCGTTATTAAAATTAGAATAACGCTTCATTAATGTAATTAACGATAAGTTCTGTACTACTTCTTTTTTTGAAAATCTTATCAAAAGCAGAACTATCCAATCGCTTTAGGAATTAAATCAAGTTTCTGATAATAAAACTTTTGATAATAATACATATAGCTATAGGTATAGTGTTTAAACGAGAAACGTTTCATCAATTGAAATTCGTATATTGGCTGAAACGTTTATACTTTTATCTGATATCTTGTACTAAAGTGTGTTTGAAAGTGACAAAAGGATTGTCAAGAGTGGTCTGAATCCAGTACCGAAAGATTTATGATCGGCGTGAACATACCACACGTGGGAAATAACTTTCGATGAACTTGCAAATTACATAGGCTTAATGTCACGCTTTGCGACCGTCATAGGAGTCTGTCTAGGAACATTAACCGAATTTACTTAATTCGCCCTGTTTATGGCTTTCCATTAGTTAAGTAAATTCGCCTCGAAATAATTGCTACTTTACCGCTGTATTTCCCCTCGTACTAAGAATGAAGTGCACCTACCCTGAAATACCTGGAAACTGTTGCAAGGGTGTATAAATTCCCTATATTCGAAGTGGCAATGAAAAAATTAGTTAACGAAGAACAATATTGCAACAACAATGAACCATTGCAACTTGAATTAAACAACAATACAAGCATCGTAATTTCCTAGGAATTTATGACGAACTGTTTACTTTGGCTCTCCGCTATACTCTGTAAGGTATTTCCGGCTTAGTTCACCGGAATAAACAAAAATCTTCTACCCCTTTAATCAGAGAATTAATTAATTCCCTCGATGTTTTCTCGCATTGATTTTCCTTAGTTGCTCTGCTTCTTCAATCGGCTCGTCTACCTGCAACAGATCAAACGTACCGCAATGATACGAAGTTGAATATTTAGCAGATCACTATTCGATTCTCGTACGTCTCTTGCACGTTACTCTTACGCGGGTTAGACGTGCGCAAAAAGTTAAAGCGGAGCAAGACATAGTATATAGATACAAGAGATAGTCCTGAAGGAATTAATGGATTTTCTTTCATTTATTGTGGAAAAAAATCTTAGTGCTACGAGGCTCTATATACTTATATAATACACTGTAACGATATCTGCGTACATCGTTGTCTAAAAATTTAAAAAATCATCAAGCTTTAAGTTTCGCTTTTCACGACGACCTTTGAACTTTTCATGACCTCGTCGTATTCACAGTGACCCACCCTAAAAATGGTCAACATCCCAAAAAGGTGTTTTAATATTCTCAGCAGAATACCAAGGTTGGGGGTTGATTATAACATCCAAGTTATCCCGCTTGTCTCTGCACATTTCTCACGGATGTGTTGGTAGAGTACAATTCGCCGGAGGAAAATTACGGAGCTTCGGAGTGTTTGTGGTCGATGTGGTTTTCCAGGGTAAACACTACGTGTAATGTCTGGTGGAAAGTCCAACACACTACACTCCCTTTAGGTGGTGAAGTTCATGCTGTACCTTATACATATAATATCCGTGTTATTATAATTTACCCTGCACATTCTTTCTATATATAATTCTTACGTACAACGTATACCGGTATATTCAAGTGTTTTTTTGGGCACTGATTTTCCCTCTTATGGTATGTACTTTGTAGCAAGTAGGTACAATGTATGCACTCGAGCCAAAGACCTAGGATCATTTTTTTTTTAACATTTTTACTTAGGATAAGCCGTATTTTGTGGTAGAGTACATTTCTGTTTACGAGCGGGTATCCAACTCTTAGGAACGTAACTGCAGGTTCTTCGAGGTAGAAAGAGCGCAGGAAAACGAGTACTTTTCCAAGATCTATGCTAGCGATGGGATTGCCTTGAAGACACATAGGGGAAGAAGCCACGACCATACTCGCCGACGCGTTACTATGGTAATCATTACTCGAAAGTGCAAGACGTGACGTTGCAGCAAAGACGCTTGAGAATTAAATAGAGCATGGCAACTGGTAATACAGTACATTTGAACCGGCATACAGAAAATAGTAAAGTCGAAGTGAACTTTACCATAAGATGGATCCACGTGAGCCGTAACCGCGACAGTTGCTTTCCTATTCAAGCACTTTGGCACATGTATATCCTTGTTGAAAATGCATCCTGTAAAAGGAATTTGGTACTTTGTTCGAAGAATTAACGAAATACGGAGAGCAGCGATTTAGCTGTACAAAATTATTTACCTTGTACAGTGTTGCACCTATATACATACAGAATACGGTTAAGCTTGTTTAATTATGGACGATTCGAAGCGAGTTGAAAATCCACAATTTGTCTCGATGCTAATCCGGGCCCAGTGTTTTCTGGAAAGTAGAATGGATACAACGTCTCGACGACAGAGCGTCAGCTGCTTTTGGAGAATCTAAATTATTCCTGAGTTACTCCAAGAGAAGATGGAAGGTGGAGGGAAAAATTGCGGACCGTGTCGTTTCCCAGCGAACCATCAAATTGCTGTTGTTACTTTCACGGTGTAATGTAAAAACCGTAGCTGGAATCTTACTTGTTCACGTGAACTTACGAAGAGTCGTAGGTGCGCCGACACATTTCTCCAATATAGAGAACAGATTGAAACGTACGACTTCACGCAGCATCTTGTAGTACCAGCTACGTTGGTGTATCACTGTACACACATACCGTGACGTAATTTTTTGACTCACGGTCACAAGGTGACTTCAGCTACCGATTCAGATAACGTTCTCGCTTTCTGGTTCCCTTCGTGTGGCCACCCTGCTCAGAAGCTACGCTCTCGGATTGATTTGTAAAGTTACGACAATGCTCTAGGAAAGATTTGGTATTGTTTAGTCGAGGTTGAGGTGCTCGAATCTATCGTGGAGACATAGTCTCGACGTACCGAGTTGCCCGGAAGATGAGACTAGGCGACGTAGACGTCTCCACGGATCGGCAGAGGTGCAGCTGACAATGAGATATCGGCGCCCTGCGGGAGAGAGGCAAAGGGCTGTAGGACGGGTGGAGATAGAGTCTTGTTATGGTTAAGGGCAGGGGAGGAACATCCTGATCTGGGTTAAGGATTTGATGTCCAGCTGTCGTTCACGACTCTGGGGAAGCGGCCTAGGAGAATCTCCAAGAGTCACGTACCGATTAATTAAGGAATGCTCTCGATTTAGTTTAAAGGGACAACTCGAGGGAAAGGATAAGAGTTATTGACTATAAGGGTCTCGCCCAATCAGAACGATTAGTTCTCGAATTTGACTGTTGTCAAAGCAGCCTGTCTTGGGACAACGATCGAGGTGCCTCGAGCTCGTTCGCGTTCCGGTGTCATTTATTGATAGTTTTTCTAGCTGTGTTCCGCGTATGTTCTAGAAGTTACTCGCCAATGCAGTTCTTGCGTTGCTCTCGTTATATCCAGAAAATCCTACCGATTTTCTGTATGCATTTCGGAGGTGCAGTGCTGTGCACTGGTACAGTCCCCACCTAAGTGTCCCCTGGATACAGTTTTCGAATTTCACGGATTAGCTGCACCAGCTCTGATGAGAACTTCCAATTCGTTAATTGGTGAAAGGATTTCGATTTTACAGAAATTTGACGGTGCTTTATAAATTCGCTTATGTGTACCTAGTATTAAATATTTGTTTACGTAAATGCGTGTGTAACCCGCAATGTATCTTGTTTGGTCACGACAATTAAATATTGATAATTCATCCCGAAGCGTTTTTGGAAACTGTGTTAACGATCGTTCGAAAATTTGCTTTGTAGATGCGATACGTATATTATACGCTAATGTACCGCAATAACATATAGCAGATGGTAGATTGTTAACGGCCAGCGTAATAATATCAGCGTCTCAGTCTATTCTAGCCCCTGAAAGCTCCTTATCTCATCCTTTTAGTAGCCTAAACGCCTTAAAACTTTGTCCTCGAACGATGCACGTTACTTAACGACGCTCAGCGCTAACGAGATGCGCTGAATTTAACCCGCTAATTAGTCAAGTGTGAAGCTTCATTAACACATTCACCATAGAAGATGGTTCGTTAGCGTAAACTTTCGGATGATGTTCATTTGCTGATCGCAGACTCGAATTTTTTTGTTCCTTTCGTTATTTGTCATTCACTTACGTTTTTATACGTATTATCGTACTTAATCCTTCTTAGCCTGATTATTTGACGCGTGGAAACGGGTTGAAGTGAAGAAAAAATTATTACGGGGAATGAAATAAGCTTGACTAAAGCTTACCACGGTCTTGCGTAACGAGATTATTTCGGTGAAATAAGATCGATCTTGACTGGAGACGAAATGAGAAGAAGATTAAAAAAGATCGAGGAAAAATCGAAAAGTAGGTAATGTCACCGTTTGTGCGAGATATCCCGTGGGAACGACGGTCGTGTTATCTCCTGGACTAGTTTGCGAGGATGGGATGCTGGAAGATGAAGGGAGAGGAACTTTCTATTCTTTCGAGGATAGAAAGTGATTGATGCTTGGTTGGATAATAGGATCTAAGGGGGCGGGTGAAAGGGAAGCAAAACTGCACAACAAATCAACAAGTGCGTTTGGTGCGCTTTATACTCTTAGTATTTATCTTTGCTGTTGGATGCTGCGCTTTATGATATTTCGATACTTGCCGAAATTCTTCATGTTATACGTATATACATATATATGTATTGGTGTTAGTTTGCTTTATGTCACGTTTTAGATTATTCGGTACGTTAAAGATCATGTCTTTCTGGCGTACCTCCTAATTTACTTAAAGGGAACGAAGCTCATTAAACCAAATGTTCGTGTATAATTTAGTAATTTGTGACCCAAAATCACTAACCGTAAATGTATTGTTACACTAGAACGGCTTAGGAAGGATATTGTAGAAGGTTGTTCAATCTTTTAATTGAATTCTGGTTTCTATATCAAGCAGCTTCGTATTGGCTCGTAGGATTGCTCGAGCTAATTTTCACAATGGGAGTTTATACCGAAGCGAACATAGTCATTAAAACTCTTATTGTAAGATGAACGTATGATAAAATCATCTATTCGTATCTTTGCATAGTTAAATAACTCTGTTGGTGAATACGAAGGGTTTTGAAATCTTGAACAGAAATATTGGAAAGCAACAGGATTTTCTGAATATTATATTTCATTGTTAAACAGATATTCTCGAGAATGAAGCCATTAATAAAATCGTTCTTGGAAACTTGGATGTTTCTTATCCGAGGATAGTCGTATCGCTTTATTTTAACATTCATAGTCGTTTTACGTAGTTGGCACACTTTTTTTGCCAAGTTAAGTTAATATTGACTAAGGATATGCTGAAAATGGTTCGATTTGGGTAAATGATGTTACGTGATAGTTAATGATAGTGCGAACTGTAATCAAAATTCCTAAGATCCTACGATAATCATAACCATCGATCAAGTTCGACCCAGACAATTCGCACTGCGTTTTTTTTTTTTTATTAATCCAAATTCTCTTATGGCACTGAGGATTTTCCATTTTCGGTTTTATGGATGCGACTAACCCGTTCGGTAACCCATAATACTACGTGCAAATGTCTTGCGAGATATTCAGGGAAAAAGTAAGAGAATTCTTGGCGTGGGTTTTCACCGGGTGCCAAGAAATGGAATAACGGGAGGGTAAAACGAAGATAGGACATTCGGAGGGAAAAAGAATGGAAGAAAGCCATTCGGTAGGTGCTGTCGTCACGAAAGCCGATGCAATCGCCATTATTTGTTCAGATCCTACTCTCATGGAAAATGGCATTCGCGCATCGTTTACGCTGGCTTATGGCGATTCTCATCGTCTTTCTTACGCCGGGTGAATATGTATTTTATGGATATGACGTTGGCTGGAGGGGTGGGTCAGGGGGTCAAAGGACACCTTCTAAAACAATTAGTGATACCGCTTCACGCACGATCGGGATGTTGCAAATTCTATGATATGATTTTTGGGGTTGGGTATAGGATTTCCGCTTTGGATTCGATTTATTTGATAACGACGTAAACAAATGTTTTATCTAGAAGAAAAAAATGATTGGGTATTGGGTATTATTATGTTTAATTAAAAATAATTAACATCACTCGCAGTCATCATTAATGATTCGTTAAAACACGAATATGAATTTTGGTATTAATTATGTGTTGTAGATTGTGTAATTCATTAATATCTTGTTATTTAGTCATAAGAAATGGAGATTCGTACGAAAATTATTGCCAAACTAGGAAATTCATGAAAGCAGTAATAATTTATTGCTAATCCAGGAGCATGATTTTAATTATTCAATAAAATAAGATGGTTTTATACACATAAGTCATTGGTAGAGATTGTATGGATTGATTTGGTATCTAAAAACGAAACGCAGGTAGACGTAATGTGAATTAGAATTATTAAATGATTTATACTATTAAAACAAATATTTCAATAATTCACAGTTTTTCATCTACTACTTTAAATTCAATTAATTAATTGATTTTATAGTAGTAGCTTTTATAGAGTACCACGAACCAATAATAGTAATAAAGGAGTTCATAGTAGCATAAGATTGACGAATAACAATGTCGCCAAAAGCAATTAGAAAGGAGAGCAGCTAACATCGTCAGCAGGCAAAGATTTAATTAAACCTCTCAAACATTTACATAAAAGACTGCGTTAAACTCGAGAATTGTCAACTGGTCTTTGAAAATCTGTATAGTGACCGCAAGAAAAGTTCTAGAAGTTTCGCCTTACTTTGCCAAAGGAAGATGCAATCATTCTACTATTACGAAAGCTTTACCCGCCTGAGTTAAATGACTCGAATTAAATTTGCTCCGAGATTACTGCTCTCTTTTTTTGAGTATAATTTCCATACAAAATACTTATTTACCGATGCCTGCACGAATTTTCATTTTCCCTACGTTATTCGCACTATTTGTATATAGCAGGGTAATTTCACGTGAAAATCGTGAGCAAAACTTGTCGCCGTGGCGACACCTTATTCTCATCGAGCGACCCCTTACAGCTTGTAGCTTGCATTGCGAATAGGACCATGTTCAACTGCCAGGTATAATGAATGAAACGAGCATTTAAGGGTCGCGGTATTAAAGGGGTTGGAAAATAAATTTTAAGTTGCCGCGATCTTACGACCCTCTTTATTTTAGTTCACCGCAGCATATCAGACGGCTAACATTAATAGGTTAACGTACGGGTTGCATAAATTAAACATTACATAACGTTAATGGTTTCCGTATAAACACACGTGCCTTAAAGATTTTCGATGTTCATCCCTTATTTGCTCGAGTACAAAGTTTTTCATCCCTATGATTGCAATGGCAATCTTGGAATTTGTCCTGTAAAACAGAAATTTTTTATTCCGTAATGTCACGATGGATGCTTGACATTCCTACGAGAGGATCTGGCTACGATTAATTATACAGTTTATTGCCGTACTTAGTTTTTAGTTCTTACAGGGGTAATTTCGTTATTTTTCATTAGGCAAACACTCACGTTGTATAAAGAGCATGGTAATTAAAGGCACCCACTCCATTCGGTTTTTCAGCTGCACGTGCATTCATTTAATGACGTACGGTGATTCCTCGGAATTTATCGTTAGTGACATCCTTGAGTTTGTCGTATTTTATTAACACCGTCTAGCTACTAATTATGACTTTTTCAGCCTCTATGCAAACTCAGAGTGCTCTTATGCTATAAATTTTGCGTGTATATTTTACAGTATTTTTATACCTTCATAAATTTTTATTTTTAATGAAGCACACTAATCGTTCTCGGTTCACGCGTCTGTATATCTCTATATATATACATATATATATGTATACATTCACTGTTTACGTTTCCCACGGGTTTACACTACCGAACGTTGCGTCGTTATTGCGAAACTTAAGATTCCAATTTTCCAGATAAATCTTCAAACGTAGTTTGACTTCGAACTTCGACCCTGAGGATTTACGTTTATGAAGGATTTTATCTATCGAGCATTACTTGTCGCTATTGCCAGTCGCGTCAGAGCTTTTTATAGTCGACTGCAATAAAAGCCACTGAGATATCCTAACTTAGATTAAACCATTCTTTTTGTTCATATAAAATTAAAGATTTTATGCGCCTTAATGTTCTTTTCAATTTCTTCTTGCGGCAAATTATTATTATTATTCTTTTTTTTTAATATTCCGTCCTTCACCTATACCTATATTACCTCAGGTCTCCTTCGTAGCCCTTTCATCAAAGACAAATTTATTAAAGTCTTCTACCCGTACTCGACGTAATCAAATAATTTATGGCGCTACTGAACTTGTAACGTTACCTCTTACAGAGATGCATATTGACTTTTGCTTTGATAGTGCTGTGACAATATATAGTAACATTGTATCTTATTTTATGATTTCAGAGGCTCACAGAGCACTGGAATTGCTAGAAGACTATCATGCCAAATTGACGAGACCTCACGACAAACAATTACGTTTGGCCATCGAACGCGTTATACGGATTTTCAAGAGTCGACTCTTCCAAGCGCTACTGGGTGAGTGATGTTAAGATTTGCAGATGTACCTTCCGGCAATCGGTACTTTCTCTGCTCCAGTTGGTTCTCCTCCTCTGCTCGCATATGGCACTGAGATCCAATGAGATTCATCATTCGAAAATTTTCCTAGCAACTCGAGCAGTTTTATCCGTATGCTAGGTGAAGGATGATCACGTTACTCCGGTTGCTCATTCAATATATTTCAGTACCTACTCTAGCTTTATCATGGCGTAGTGTTAAAAATAAAATACGCCATGCACCTTGGAAATACGTTTTCACATAATGTTACGAGTATATGTATGTGTATTAGTAGGACTGCGACGTGAACAAATGTTTAGAAATATTCAACTACTTGCAGACTTAAATATTTAAGATATCTAATATAACGTATTTAAATCGATAAAACAGGATCAAAATCTAACAGAGCTATAGGCTTGGAGCTATGCTATGCCACATGGGAAGGCGCGCAAATGACGTAGGCACGTCTTCCAGTGTCGGATTTGTATTGCCAAAAAAATGGCGTTCAACGAAATTACATATCAAAGATGACTTTGAACTGGTACAAGGAGCGTCAAGGATGCCTGAGAAATTCGGTGCTTCGTCAAGCACCGATCAGCCTGCATTCTCATTCCAGGGAATTGTAGTTGACAAATTGCTCACAAGAGAGCAGCGCTTATCGATCAGTACTTGAGTGCTAGAATTTTGGTGGTGCGTTTTTGAATTATATTCATATGCCTATACATGTATACAGATGGGATAATCTCATTGACTACACTTTTATCTGTACTTGTTCTGAGTGGTCAAATGCAGATGAAATGTACATTAAATAATCTTGACTTACATTGTTAAACTCTTTATTACTTTGATTATATGTATATCTGTATAGTCCTTTACGAAATAATTGTTCGATTAATCAACACGCATTAAATTTCTTCCTTTTATCCTTTCGACTCTGACTCTTCGTCTATGGACAAGAAACTAACAGCATTTTAGCAGCCATCAACCTCAATTCATTTGCATCTACAGGCACTCTTCGTCACTTCACTTTCGCTCTACTTTGCAATTTGCTCGGCAAATTTGCTCTTATCTCACCTCCCCTCTCCTCTAGTCGCCGTCAGCGCATCTGATTTCACAAAATACTGGCTGCTCGAAGACCTGCGGATATCGATCGATTTGTAATACGTGTTCGATTTTACGAGCATCGATCTTTACAAGGAAATTCTTAAAGACACTTTTATTCCTTGGCACTTTCCAGGGTAATCCCACCACAAAGCTGATATTATTTTCTACCGTCACTGTGATCTCGCTCCATAAGTAATCCTGTAATCTCTGTAGACTCTGAAGATACGATTTTCTACATTATATTCATTACCCTTTGGATAAAAATCATTTGATTCATTTTTAAATTTTATATCGTACCAAACGAAATTTATATGAACGTTTATGCCCATCATTACGATTTCTTTGATTGTCATCAGAATATAACCGAAACATTGGTAAATATTCGCGCTGATGACGTTACTGTGGATTTTGATCTTCCAAAAATCTTCAGTGATTTTGCAACGTTGAACCAACCCCCTTTATCGCTACGATTCATTCGCCTGTCTTTCTCGGCTTATGGAAAGCCGCTTATATACGTTATTACACACTTTATCGTCTATTTTATTTTTGTGGATTAATTATCACAATTAAATTGAAAATATCTGTAAAACTCACGGCAACGTAATGAAATTTTTTTTTATCCCCTTCAATCCGTGCAATTAAAATTCCGTATATACGACTTTTTAAATTTAATTAAATTCGATATTGCACGACGTATCCTGCATTTGTGCCAGTAGATGCCCCGATGCACTTTAGGGCTGTTAAAGCATCCTCCCACGTGTTAGGAGGCGATAACAAGCATCTGCGATCTCCTGTTTCTGAACAATACCTTCGAGATAACACATCACCCTGATGTATTTAGTATGTTAACCAGTAATCTTCAATCGATTACGTAATTACAGTCTCTGGCGATTGATATGACAATTGGCAGTACAGATTAAGAATTATTACTATCGTGATTATAAATTTTCATTCGTTCACAATAACTGTCCAAACTTTCATATTAAAACAATTTGACGATTTCTCGGAGCAAAAACAGAATAAATCTACGGCAAATCAGTTTCTGCATAGGTTTTTAAGATAATTCAACTACGGAATTTTCGTTATGTTTTACCTTATTCTTTTTACCAATCTTATAGTCACCCACGAATTCAGTTGGTCCATAGAAAGTGTACATTAAAAGCATCTTTTCCGAAAAAGTGACGTCGCCTTCATTTCAAAGCGCTTGCCTTCGCAAAGCGTGTCCAATTGGCTTTCCTAATGCGATACGAAATATCAGCAATTTTTCTTTCTTTCATTGCACGAGGTAAGTAAGGCGTATTTTTTGAAAAAAATTGGAGAGAATCCCGTCGACAAATTCTTTTCCATTATATTGATCCCATTGAAACGTATATTAGTCTGACGCATTCTTATTCAATATTATCATACCGATTATATTTAGTATCTGTCACATAAAATTGAGCTCTTTTTAATTTTTAAAAAATTCTGTACTTCGCTCCGTTTCATCATCGCTTTATCCATTATGAGGTGCACGTATACATTCCATTAGACACTCCAGCGGATACGAGCTTTAACCATAACTTACGGAAGATACGAATGGACAGGAAGCGGATTATTCGACAAATTGAATATTCCACCAGCAGACAAGGCTTGGGTTAACTATTTTGTTTTGTTCGGCATACTACATTTACGATCCTGGGGAGCTGATAGCGCCGGAGATAATCGATGCTGGTGAGAATTTATGCGTGTTTAGCAAAACACCAAATTACACTATCTAATCACAACTGTCTACCTACAGAATTTCTGACCTCTGAACTCTTACCGCTTCCATTCTCTTGGTAGTCTATTACTCTTGGCTATACGGTAACCTCAAGCTCAGGCCGATGAGGTCAGCCAGCTAAAGTTTCAGGGCTCCAGTAACCACAGACACAGCGTTCGCCATTTTCGAAACATTTAACTGTTACCCATCTAACTAGAACATTCAACTTTCTCGCTTCAGCTTTCCTATTCGTTCTGTTCTACCTGGTGGCGATAACAACTCGAGACAGATAACACCGGAATAAATTGAGCCGTCAGTGTTTTGTCCCAGTCCACAAATTTTCCTAGGATACTATTAACGTGTTTTAACTCAGTATATTACCGGGTTGAACTCTTTTATTTTTCTCTTCTTTTAACTAATTCTAAGCTGCTTCAATACCTAATACCACCGCATATTACTAACCCATTAGTGATATACTCTATATATTTTTTTAGATCTTTATCAGTCTTTTTTTTTCAATTACAAATTGCCAACTTCACATTTGTAGCCGGTAAAGCTGCACAGCGCTAGACACGTATGAAGAGCCATTCTGCAGCAATGTTTCATGTCGCAGATGTGCCGGACACTCTCCTTCAAAATACCTGGCTGACAAATTTCTGTTATCTGTGTATACGAGTGTAAAACAATATTTCTATCACTGAGTTGTATATACAGAGAGTTTCGTTCTAGCCGGGACGGCTATTTTTTTCATACAGAAGCTTGTGATATTTTTTATCCAGAGTTCGATCGTAGTTTCAGGATTTTTAGGTGGTTTTTTTGCCGTTTCATAGATTTTAAGGGTGACTATGTAGAATCGTATTTTAGTATAGCACCGATGATGATTCACCGTGAAGTTTCTCGGCGTCATTAAAAAAAAAAAAAGAAAATCGGGCGCCCAAGGATTGCTTAATGTTATTTCTATTCATGGAACTCGACGGGAAAGCATTAACTCCGTATCACTAATTGATGCTCTTGGTTCATGAGCGGGACACCATCCTCATAATGAGTTTCATGAACAATACTGGAGTTTCTCCTCCATTTAACCTTAGCAAAACCAGAAGAAACTCTTTAGTGTATTTTTGCTGATCGCGAATTATTACTCTTCCGCAATTATTTCAATTCAACTTAATTCCTAGTTCTATGACCGCTTGTGCCGGGGCTGCCAGTTGATGCAGCAGACATAGCCTAGGTGTGTATATATTTACATATATATATGTATATAGTCGCCTACTTTTACCTGACTCTCTGAAACGGCAAATTCAAGTGCCACGTCGTTTTCTGCAAATTACAAGTGGCAAATACTTGAGTATTCTCGCGAGAATTGTGAATCTTCTTCACTCTAGTTTATGAAATATTTAGGCCAACTTCACTCCAATATCTCCATTTGTGATGCTTTGGGTTTCCCAATGTGCATTCATTTGGTACTGTCGATTTTTAACATTGATATTTTAAGCTCCGTGCAAATTTGTCCGTGCAAATTTACACGCCATCCCGCTATCATATCATTCGAAACAGTGTTATTTCAATATTGAGTCGACGCATTGAGTCGTTCGTTATATTCACGGAGTCGATTAATCGAGCCCTTATCAATGATCAGTGCCCTGGCAATGAGCATGGGTTTGTTTATACAATTGCATCAAATACTTAAATAATCCATTACGATATGTATTAATCGTGTCTCCTTGCAAATTTTCGTGCGTCAAACGAAGGAAAATTTTACGCTGCGCCAATTCTCATGTGTATAAAATAATTTTTCCGATGTTTACGTATCGACGTATTTATTATCTGCATTGTGCTACTTTTTATTGTCATTCTTTGCGTATCGCTAGATTCGTCCCTACGTAACCTGTAATCGATAAATTCTAACGATCGACGATACTCTTTCCTTTTTTTTTGGTATAGCGAAGGAATCAACTTTTTTTTACATTACATAGTGCAATCATATTCCACAGTTGCTGGGAAAATTGCAACTTCATCTATCCCATAGTCGCACACACTCGCGTATTTACCTTCACGGATTCCTACATATATACGGTATAGGAGCGTTTAACGGTCCGTGGTAAAAATATCCCGCGTTGCTTCGTACAGAATGGCGAGCTCTATTGCACAATTTCCATGATAAATCCAACAGTCGAGACTTTTTTCGCTCATCTTGGCTATGGGAACACGTTGGCGATACAGAAAGTATTATTCGTCGTCGACTGCCAATAGTAGACGATTTTTGTCAATTCTACAGAATACCTGCTAGCTACGTTTATTAAAATTATTTTCCCTTTTCAGATTTTTACAAAGAACGAAATACCTCTTTTTTTTTTGTTCCCGGGTAAATCGTTGGTCAAACACCAATCAGTTTTTGAAGTGGTGCCTGATTACTTTCAGGCGCGTAATTTCTTAGTTTGGTTTATTCGTTTTAGGACGTTTTCGATGAATGTAAATCGATTTACTGTTATTTTTTTTCCCTTAATGGAAAATCATTCATTCGCGCTGTCACACATATCGAATAACTTGGAATGGAACGTGAATGAGAAATGGCGCTTGTTTACAGTATTTCGTTCGCTCCGTTTTTTTTCTTTTTATCCATCTTCTGCCTTGAAAAAGGAATGCTTGATATCGCTCATTGACTGTGATGAAATATAGGATTCAATCGAGCCACATTTGTTTCGCAATCAAGTTCTGCATATCCGTGCGAATGTATCGTTCTCCTTTATAGTTTAAACTTCCTATTATCGAAACACGTAATTTGTTCTCGGGGACAATGAAGTATTTTGAATTTACGGAAAAGTGGCTTCTTGATTAAAGAAAATATAGAATTTATAAAGAATTCTATATTTATAGATATTCCAGTAATTAATGTGTTTGCCGAGGGATTTTACAAATTTTTGCTTTATAAGTGCATCATTAATTTTATCGTGAACAGACTGTATATAAAGATACCTGACAAATCGTTCTCTTCGTGATGGTCCCACGTTTCCGTCGCGCAGCATCTTTTACGTTTATTGGATCGTCAGGTTGTATTCGAGGAAATCTATAAATTATATGGAAAATAATTAATCAGGGTGATAACGAACTAAGGGGGAAGATAACACGGGAGATTCAATGGGGAATATTAAGAGGCACAGTAGTTTTTCAAATGGGAGGCATTACTCACAGATTATTTAGCAACGCTGAGTTCTGCTTCATGCTCTCGACAAACTTTTCAGTTATAGACTGGGTAGCAACAGCAACAAAGAAAGATAAATGAGAAATTTCAATTGTTTAGAGATAACACGTGAAAAAAATGTCCACGTGTGTATTTAAAAAAAAAAAGAACCTAAACGATATTTTACATTGGTGCATACCTACAAGTGACTGGGAATTATGGTTTCTTTATATCTCGTAATTCTTACAAATAACAGTAGCCAGATGCGACAGGGAAAAAATGGACAAATTAAATTCAGTATAATCTGATTGCAAAATGATTTTTTTCATTGCTCCGCACTAAGTATATAAATAGACTATAAATCTCTTCGACTGATGAACCATAAATCTCCTTTATATTAGTTCTTCTGCTTCAATACTACGTAAAAGGAGTAGGCCGATTTGACAATCTGAAATAAAAGATGATCGACATTATTCGCATATGCGGCGAAATCGAATGGATCTGATGGAAAACCGTTTCGCGAGGAGAATGACGTAACTAGTAAAGGAAAGCAGGGACAGGTGCACAGAAATTGATTCACGGGCGGTGGATGACCGAAGCGCGGAATCTCAATTGGATCCGGAAAAAATTGCATTTTCGTATACACCGTTGATTATTGGATTTGCAGTGATGGATGTTTTCTGACTTTTCAAATTGAACGTGTCATTGTTATTGAATATAGATACCTGATATTATCGCGAGTATCAGGCAAAGTCTCTATCGAAAAGCGCGAAAGTATAAGATTTCGCATATCCCATAAATATACCATGAAAATATCTGTTATAAATACATTGCGTAATGCAGTATCAGACACTGTATTACGAAGACACAAAAGAAAAAAGAAATTTCTCTCGGATAAATTGCATCGATCGTAATCGCGTCTTGCGTTATGGCTCATTCAAAATTTTTTCGAGTTGACCAAAGTTCAAATTGTCATAGGTGGCAGTAACTCATAAAAAGTTTCTCCTGCGGTATGTTTTGCGCTATGGGTCGTACGGAGCGAAACGCTTTAATGGTCTTTCGGGACGAATACGTTGCTTCCACGTGTAAGGCAGAGAAAATTTTATCACGGTAGATCGAGGTAAGCCATAACGATTATTCGTGGACTTTTGTTCCCTTGTTAACTAAAGCACATTAGTTATCATTTATACGGAGACCATGCATTGTCGTATACGCGCGGAGTTTAGCTACAGAGAAACGAATATTGCGCTACGTATAATATGAATGCATAACACTTGATCCCGGTACTTTAATACTTAAGGTGCATATGATATTCGAGAATTGTACTTCTTTCCTACCGCATATACGCGTACGGTAAATATGTAACTCAAAAGCGTTGCAAAGTTTAATATTTATTATGACGAAATGTATGCAATAATACCCACAGCGAAAAACGTATCGATGGAAAGTGTGAAAAATCCACCTACTACCAGTCTCAATGGCGTCTTCATTTGCGTCATCATTATTTGAATCGATTGCTTAAATTTCTTCGAACTTGGTACCCAATGACTTTTGTACGGAGCAGATAGGAGTTCACTGGACTGAAACATTTTTTAAAATTTAATTTAATTAAATATATATTATATACCTACATTTTTAATATAGAATTTTATGCGGCTATTCAGGCTATGCAGTCTTGCTTTAAACTCTACCGTCGCTGCTAGGTCTCGCATTTTATACCGCATTACTTTGACATACCTGATAAATTCATATTGCTGCCTCTTTGCGAATACTCGTTCAACTTTACGCTATACCACGTTGGCATGTACGGATTGCGATGGGCGAGATGTTACATATTATATGGATGTAGAGAGGAAGATCTATACGTAGAGTCTCACGTGCTGGCACATGTAGATATCTTACCAGTCGCGGTCACATCTCTCAAGGTGTATGTTTTCAGTAAGTTTATTGATATTACATAGATCGGTGTACTTGAATATTGAACGGGTGCACTATGTCCCCCACTCGTGGAGACCACCATCCCCTCCATATTCGAGAAGACTCCAGCATCCATCCCTGAGCTATCCACAGCCTTAAAGTACTTGGCCATATAACCACCCCAAGGACCCTTTCGCCACTTCCTGCCTTTTTCCTAACACCGTACTTATCTTCATTGCTTCCTGGCTCGAGAAGTTTTTACAAGACCCTTCCCCTATTTCCGCCCGCATACTTAATACCCTGCCCTTTCCTCTTAGTCTGCATGTAATTTCGCTCTTAATATTTCGGAAATGATGCTTATGCACTCAAATGCGTCATGTGCTTTATAGGTAAAATAGTATTTTATCTGGCTAGTACCAATGAGTATAGGACACGAGTGTGAAGTCTCAATCGGAGTGTGAAGTTCCAGCCACACGAGTCTGACACTCATTCGTAATAGGTGGATATAACATTTTTTGTAAAAAAAAAAATGCTCAATGAAAATTCCATCTGGCCTTTTTTCTACTCGAGATGGCAATGTTAAATTGCCTAAAAAATATTTTTTAATAGGTTTCCCTTTTCTTGAATATATTTTAGATGCCTATGACGTCGCTGTCTTAAATCTTTCAGGTAATTTTATAGTTAGTTGTACGAAAAATAATATTCTAACTTTGCGACACATTGCACGACATTCTTTGAGCATTTGTTAGAAAAAATAGGAAACGTAAAAAAAATAATTTTTTTAATCCAACTCTCGTTAAATTTTTGGGATACTATTTACTAGCGATCGTGAGTTTTTATACCTTTTCTATGATTTCGTTTCCGTGCCAGCAGTAACAAAATATTTGAAACAGCATGCACACCATATATTGTAGCATAGAGGCGAATTCCATGGAGCTTGGCGATACCTGAAAACACGTTATGCATGATTATTACAAATCTTACCAGTGGCGAATGATTCATTGTCTAATTTTAGTTTAGCAGAGTGTAGTTCATAGCTCCGGAACATTTAAGTTGAAGTGAACTGGCATTGGAATGTTGTGGGATGTTTCGCGGAGTACCTGATGTATAGATATATACATATACATACGGAAGAATAATAGCTTACTGGACGTTGGGTCTAATCTCCCGTGGGAAAGCTAACGAGATATGCAAATGCCACGTTAAACGCGCCCTCTTGCTTATTTCTCGTTAAAACATTTATATGAATATTACAGCCAAAATTGTTTTCCTTATCCATACACTTAATCATCAAATATACGTGAACGTTAGTTAAATCTTATTTTTTTATTTATTTTTTTTTAAAATAAATTATATTAAATTCACGATAAGCACTGTCTCATTTGCTGCGATGAAAAATATTAATCGGTTAACTAAAATTTGTAATAATTTTATCCTGACAGATGTGATATAAACAAAGTGTACGTCATTTTCCTTCCGTCCTCTCGTTACCCAGCTAATCTGCTTTTAGGAAGGTTAATTACTGCCTGCCTCGTAGTCTGCTGGTTCTTTGTCTTACGGTGCATTATTACACGTAAACGCGGAACATAACTCACCAGACTCAACTCGTAACACGTCAGGCATATAATAATGTTGCTGACCAGAAACTGGGACATGATACCAATCTGAAATATGCTACGCACGTCGTTGGTATATCTGAAGAGATTATATTAAAATATATTAATAGAATTTGTTAAATGGAAAAAAGCATCTGTCATTTACACTCAGAGAAAGTATAGCTGCAGTTACTACAATTCGAAACCGCCAATTGTTCGTGATTAGTTGGCGTTTTAGAGTTACGATAACTGGAAAATTTCTCTGGTTGCACACACGTAATCGTTGACTTAATTTTTTTACATACTTGACAAGAGCTGTAAAATGTTCGATATTTGCAGCAATTCGTGCGTGTAAAATATCCTCGTGTCCCGCTGGGTTCCAAACGTTCGTAACGTTCACAGTTCCGCTTACGTCATTTAGTTCATATTTGGGACTCGATTCTGCCATCCCGTCTGTCTTATTGGATATCGCAAATATAAGTTTTCTGCGATTAATTTTGATGGCATTAATGTAGGCGATTTCTGCCTGCGTCATCTTCGAAATATCATTTGCCAGTGACAGCAAATTGTCTTTGAGCATGTCTATTTGGGCACCCATGAGAATTAGCAGACCCGAGGTCAACGTGTCCACCATTACGTTGACGCATGCATTCAGAAGCACCGACGTTACTTGATAGATATACGTGAGCTCGTATGCAGGACTTAGGGTTGCGTTAAAGGGAAACCACCCCATTAAAGGTAATTCTTTGACCTGCAATATCAAATTTGTAAAGTTACGTCAATACGTATTTAGTTGAGCTCGCTAAGCGTTTTTGCTTACCTTTTCTTTTTCATTTGTATAAACTTTGGAATATTAATTATGTCAATTCGTCTTACCTCATTCTTATTGATTAACGGTAACATCGCCCAACACAGTATCGTACTGACAGTGAATACGTAGAATATCATGGTATCACGTCTTACACCACTCATCGCTATCTTCATGATAGTAAAGTGCTTCGGTCGCTTCGGTATAAACATTGGTTCCTTCAGCTGCAAAAACATCCTTTCCAGATGCTTTTGTCGGAGTAGAAAGTTCACGAGCTTTACTGATTGCCCGATGTGCGTGAATAATAGGAAAGAGCAGTCGACCATCGCTTGAACATCACCCCATATCGCTGCCATGAAAGCGACTTCAGACGCGAAGTACAACACTGTGAAGACAGTTAGAACGCCAAATGCGTAAAGTCTGTATAAAATTCTAAAATGATTGATCGCATTAAGTAACGTATTCATTTTGACAGACGGCACTCGCGAGTTTTATTTAATGAAGATTTCGTAATTAACCTTAATATCGGATTCTTTATACCAGCCATCCACAGTCCATCTACCCGAAGGTAGATGAAATTCAGAGCAAATGCTTTTTCAAGATCGTATTCTTGGCTCATTGTCGACCGTCGAATAGGAGCGACCCTTGTTTAGTACTGCAGGATCTTACTGACGTTTACTGCAGGGCGCTTCACTTTAGTTATTAAGCAAGGAGGAGGCGCCGGGATTGATTGCCAAGTAGCGGAAGGGAAGGCGGAGCTGCTGCTTATAGCTCGAGGAAGAAACTGCTTCATTATAAAACCATGTGTAATACGAGAACTGCGTTTAAATTCTGTAGGAATAGCAGCGTAATTTCTCAGGAGACATTTTTTACTATACCTGACCCCGATTTTCTCGAAATTCGCTGATATGATTTCGTTCGGTTAGGATCCCCTGTGAACTCTTTGAATGGGGTTGGAATGCCATCCAAATGAATATATCGCTCTTGCAAATACTTTATAATGTGCTATAGAAATATAAAACCTCCGTTAATCCAGATATGTCAAACGGATTTCATTTAAATAATTTTCCTAACATCATCCATGTACGTACGTTACGAATTATGTTAGAAATTTACAGTTTAACTATGGGTATGCATTTTCGTATTCTAACTCGACCGTCAGTGTCTAGTTTTATACACATTTTTCCCAACTGCGAGACTTGAACTTCCCAGAGGGATTGTACGGGTCAAATTGAATGCATCTGAAATTCATAGGACGACACCGATGCTCAACGAGTTCGTTAACTTGTTAGCACGATCGATGCGTCTGCAGTTTGCAGTTTGTCTTATGGTCAATTTCCTTCGTTCACGAAAGTCACTTTGTCGAATGAAATTCGATTACACGTAAGAGTCTTATTTCACAAGATGCCTTTTACGCGTTACTCGAATTTGGATCTCGATATGGAATCTACTGAAACATGATATCTAGTCTACGTATGAACTTTGGTTATATCCAAGTGCCGTAAAAGTGACAGTAGGAAATTGTCGATGCTCCATTCCTCTCTGCAAGAGTGGATATCGTTATTTTTTTATCGACGAATACCGATCAACCGGAAGTCCCAGTTGCGAATATCCTCACTCGTTAAATCAACTCGAACAGATTTTCTAGACTAAAAGGACGGGTTCAAGGGGTGATGACGTAGTTATGCAGATACTCAAAATCTCTTTTAACAGTAAAATCATTATTTCTCGTTCCATCGTTAAAAATATATATATTCATATGTCATGTTGAAATATTCTATAACGTAGTGCACTTGCGTAGTCAATACTTTTTATATGTTGAGATGCTTTGATGCTTATGCAAGTTGATTGGAATCGTGTTGTGCGAAAACTGTGTAGATACCGCTTAAATAAACGGACTTTGGTGTGTCCGTGCGACGATTCGTGTAAACAGACTTTAGAATTCCATCACGTGCTATATAGGCAGAAATGTGTACCTGAGTCGAGGATGAGAACAGAAAAAATTTCGTGCTAAGGAACTTCCGGTTGCCACGTATATTACGTAGCCACGGCACACTGTCTTTAAGATAATTACTTATTGGCGTTAAACGTCATGATGCTATGAAGGGAGAAATTAAACGTTTTCCGAAAGGACCCATCAATGATGATATGCAAACCGTAACGACCACTTGGCGAAGACATTACAGCTATTATAAAAGGGTTCAAACCCTCGGCGCATTTAATTGCGTTCATCGATCGTATGTCATACACGTCGACTATAAACGAATACGGCTTAGTTTAGAATCCAATGCTTTTTATATTTTTTTTATCATTCCTCGAATAATTATATAGAGGGTGTTTTTTTTTATAAATCTCACTATAATCTTTCTTTCATCCCCAATCGACATGCTGCCATCGAGCCATATTATTCCGATTTATGCGAATATACATAACGTCTACTGACAGACAGACTGTCCTGGAATATCGTCGTTGTATTTTTAGTGGATCTATCGATCGCCTCTAATCGCAGCTCATTTGACATCGGTCCAATCCAAAGAACCCCCGTTTTATCATTGTCAAATAAAATCCTGGCAGATGTGTCGTCGAGATTGCGATACAAATCAATTTTTCCATCAACCTCCAATCTCACGAACAAGAATCGGTCATAGCAATAAGTTAGATAACCAAGGCGACACGAGAGATAGGAATTTCACTGAAATTCCACGAATTATTTAATACATGGATTTCTCGTTCTTTCGTGAGGTTAGGAGGTCATAGGTTAACTGATATAATATGTATCTATCGTCTTCTCGGTACGTTAAAATTTATGTTTGATTAAGCTTATAGGGGCATCGTAAACTCGTAGTCTCACGAGGAATTGCGGCACCTGATGAAAGCAGCTCGCGAAGGGATGGTCGGGGGTGGGAGATATACCTGTTAATATACGCGTCATACAGTAACTCAGTGTTACCAGCGGTTGGCCCCCATAGTGTTAACAGTGCCCTTCCACCCTCTCTGTATCCATGCAAATGTGTTCCAATAGTCTACTAAGTGATTTACTTGTTTAATAATCTGCATTGACTACCGCAATTTATGCCTCATTTGCGTAATGCATGTCCTACCAGCATCCCCGAAATGCTCCCAGCAACCATTACTAAGTTGGTGCGCGTCTCAAAGTTCCTATAGCAAATATAATTACCGTGTGAGGGCCGATAATATCAAGGCGAGAAGTACCCATTTCGATAAATCAGAGCGTGATTAAATCGACCTTTACGTACCCTTGCGTTATATATTAAATAATAAAAATACGTTTATCAGTTTTTAATGGCAGTGTATATTACTTTTTTAACTCATTTTGTCACGTAATCCCTTCACTCAGTTAGTAACTCATTTGTAGTTTTGTTCTGTACTTTTATCCGATTATTGCTCTTGTTAAACGACAAAAATGAAATCTGTATGTAAATTGGTGCTGGTAAAACGTGATGATAAATTGCGGATGCTGTGAAGACTGGGAAAAAAAATATTGTAGCTCCTTTTACACGCGACAGAATGCCTTGTTTGATTTTCGTTTAATGAGCTCGCGAGATTAAGAGGAAAAAAGTTTTTAGCATTGATTCTCTCGTTGACGTATAAAATTGCACCTGTATAAGCTCGCTATGGTTTTCTTTCGGTATATTTTCGCTCTATTTCTGGCTCATTTTTACCCAACTATGGAAGGAGAAGGGTAATGCTGTAGACTGTAATATTTGTATTATTGATTTGCGCTCTCGACACAGGTACCTAATAATAAATCTATAACCAAAGAGACGGTATCAATAGAATTTGTTTATTCTATACACTGTTGTAGTACCTATATAGACAAATTTTGTGTTGTATAATAAAAAATCAAATTACGTGCAGTGTACTCCAAATTTTCCTATATATGTATATATGTTAATACCTATGCTGTTTCTATTTTTAAGAGTATTGCTATACCAGACCACATATGAAATAGAAGCATATTGTTCCATTGGCATTAACCCAGGGTGTAAAGCAGATTTAGCAGCGTAATACTAGCCGCAGGGATTGTTGCGTATTACCCACTGTACGACTGCAACCATTGGAATCCGCAAAGCGAAGAGCCACGTATAACAATAGTATACTAATCTATTCGTCGCAGAAGCAGCCCAAGGCGAATCTTAAACCTTTAGGTTAATCCGTGGAAGATTGTATCTAGCGAATTTCTCTTGACTCATGAGAACCGAACCTAAGGTCGGCATCTACTCCTTATATACGTTGTCTACTTTGGGATCTCACTTCCCGAGCGACGCTCGGCTGAAGCAATAGTCCTAAAATGAATTTTCCCTGCTACCTCTTCCGACATCTATCAAGCCATAATGGTTTTTCCGCAGAGATTAGCCAACGAGGGTTAAACTCGCACCAGTAAGGCTAGAGGCGCCAGGTCACGGGTGAGAGGCAGGGTAGATAGCACAATCGGCGCTAACAATTTTACTGTGCCCTCTTGTAAACTCAAAAACAAGCGAGTCGTACCAATTTGCAAATATTTTATGACAGAAGGGAGAAAAGTTTATGAAAATTTATACTCGATTCATAAAAAAAAAATAATAGGGTATTTTCGATTTTTTTTTTTTAACGATCTTTTCGTTCTTATGTAAGGACTATCTATATCTGTAGCCACTTATCAGATGGCTCGCCAGCAAATGGACTTGAATCTTTCACTACCCTACAGACGGGGGATACTTTAAGGATGAAATAGGGTAAAATATTGCTGGCCGATTCTACATCCACGAACTCGCCGACTTCCCAAGCGTAATAGAAGTTAAATACCGTCACATTTATTTCTCGTTGACAGAACCACACCCTCTTCGACATTAGTCCCTTGCTCCGTCGATATCCGGTACTCCGATCGGATCGGTATTATAGATCTTTTTGAGTGATATACGAGTTCAAGCTTAAGCGTATCGGTCATGGTTTTTATTCGTGAAATAATTTTTTTGCCAGTATCTGCAAACCTGCCTGTACCAATACATATATTTTTTGTACGGTTCACCTTGTTTTCAGAATCTCATTGAGAGTGCTCTTTACTAAATGTTTTTTCGTATATTCTATTTATTTTGAATTGAATGGACAATCCTTTTATTACGTTCGACCATGTCTCCGAGGAAGCCTTCAGGTGCGTCCTTCTATTTCATGGGGGTGCCATTATATTATCAGCAACGAGGTTTCCTGCCTCCAAGGAATTTCTCCGCTATACAACGGGGCTATTTAGGAGATTGACTTGATTCTATTTTATTGAAAGGGAGAGATCGTATAAAAGATTAGTGCGCGATTATGGTACTGACCGTAACGTTTAACCCTTTACGTATGTCCGGATAGCGGTTTTGTAATTGGCTCATTTCCTCCGACCCTCTGCCAACCGACGGGCCTCGAAAATTTAGCCGAGTTTCCAGCTGCGCTTTCATTACGCGTTATACACACGAGTTTACGAGGATTTAGTACAGTCCGAATACAAACTAATCAAACTTCTCCGTGAGTTACCTGTATTCTGTATATAACCATATATTTCCCATATAGTACATACGATCCCTTTTCTATGAATTTCTGCATTCGTCAGCGTGACGTCTATGAGAAGCAAGCACTATAGCGCAGAGCCCTTTGATGCAACTAATTATACATCCCTGACTTAGTTCGCTCTTACGCAAAGGCACGCCATCATTCGCGATGTGCAGAACTGATAAAGTCCAGCTTAACAAAGGTCTCCGCAGCTGACGCATTGCGCACCTCCACCTACGTTTTGTCTATGATCTTTCATTTTAACGAGGGTCCGTCGCTTGGCAAAGCTTCTCAGCCCCTTAAAACCTTCTTCTCTGTACGTGCTTTATATAACACCAGATACATATCAGATAAATTTTCTTTTGGAAATTAGAAGATTTTCATAAACTGTATGTTCCCTGCAAGACTTAATAATTTAGTATCAAGTCTATTAATGTACTGAGAAATTCGATTCCCATGGTCAGTATCAGTTTCTAATGGGAAACAGACAGTTCAGTCTGTAGTTCTATTCATATCTATGACTTTACTCTAGGACCCTGGGAATTCTGGTACAATGGCGACTATCAGTTTCTAACAGAGAATCTAACAGCTTCTTGTTGGCCGTTTGAAAGGATAGAAATCTGCAGGATCCTTGAGCATGGTCGTCACTATCGTTTACAAGTAGGAAGTCAAGTTGGCAACGTACCAGACTGCACAAAGTTAACCAAAGCGAAGCGTACTCGGTAGCTACGAATTAAACTGCTAACTCGAAGGTAGAGGTTTAGCAGCTTAATAAATACACGTATAGGTTTCTGTAGCGTGTCTTATGTTTCCTTGAACTTTACGTAACGCATCCATTTATAAGTTCAAAAGCGTATATGTACACTTATTGTGTTGTAAGTAATAATTATATTTTGGGGGAATTTCGTAACTCAACTGTAATTACGATTTTATTGGTGATTCTCTGAAATTAATCAAATCGATTTGATGAAATTAATTGGTCACGACTGGGATTCAGTTTCGAAACGCGCGCTTTAATTCTATATAGGCTTTAACGATTTTATGCGCAAGACTTTAGAAGGTCGTTCTCCAGATAGAGACATAGCCGCCACATGTACATGTACATATAGATATAGTGTAACTGTGATATGGAAATCCTGTAGATGCCAGGATGGCTGCAATTTTGGCAATAATTCAACGTTCGACGGCAGGATGCGTTCACGTAATTTTCCACGTCATAACGGCGCGTGCTATAACACGGACGTCGGGAAGCGACAAATGTCCCGTACGAAGCCAGATGCTAGGCTCGTGTGTTCGACGTTTACGAGCAACCGTGCAACTTTCCTGGGATATTAGACTTCGAATGGCTGTACTAGAAGTTGACTTGGTCGAAACTGACACAGGTATACCTTCAGCTCGTATACTCTTTGAAGGTAGGACTATTTCGAGTCACCTCTTTCGATCCTTTATAGTATGCGGTAGGTTGAAGGATAGATGGTTCTATGGGTCAAGATTTGAATTCGACAAGGTCTTTGTCAATGTGGCATAGAGGTAGAGAAGACGTCGTCGACATAGCCAGTTCATAGTAATATTTATGGCAGTTCTGGGAAGTCCTGTCAAAGCTAGATTCCTGTAAGGGAATCCTGGACCATTTAGTATTTGATCATTGTTTGACCATATCGAAAGGAGCTTCATCTCCCACATGGTATATTTATTACATGTGTTTATACTCAGATATGCGAAGCTTTATGTCTATTTATCGTTTATGCCTGAAAAAAATTTATGTGTTCATATTCTTGATTATAGGCTTTGATTATTGCTGTAATTTAATGTTACACATGCTGGAACAATATTATCGTTCCTTTCAATTCCTATAATCTGTAGTGTCTCTATCTGCTAGGATCGAAGGTTTTCACTGCTATGCTATGTTAGTGCTTACTCTCCCAGATTTCTATTGACAAGTTAAATTAGTTCTGTCAACCGTATTTATTGGTATTACAATTACCACAGATAATAATAATTATGTAGTTGGTTACATCGAAGTACGTGTTTCTATCAATGTCTTTATTCAATTGAAATTCCATGATAATTATCTAGCTGTGAAAATTGTTTTAATTAGATCGATGTAGAGGATAGGCAATGTTTAACTTGGTTAAATATTTTTTTTACTCTGCATGAGTTTCGCAATATGTCTAATTCTACGACCGAAAATACTTTATGACGGCAATTTCTCGTAGCATAACGCCGAGAAACCAGACACCGTAAATCCTTAATTAAATACAGCACCCTTCATTTAGGATTCGCTTGTCGTTCTACAGAGTGTAGTGACTATCCGAAATACTCGTGGTATTTCCATCTAGTGTTTATGAGCATCTCGTAGAGCGTGTCGAGATGCTTCAACGTTTGATATTTGTTCTGCAAAGACCGTAAAGCAATGTCCATGTTATAAATCAATTATACACAAACTACGCGCGTGACCGTTTTGTCAGTTAGTTTTCCAAAAGGCAATTTAAATTTCCTGCCTCCGCTGTGCGGCGTATAGTCGATTTATTTTTTAACGCGACAAAAACCGTATGATTATTTAAAAGATAAATTATCTTAGCTTGTATGCATCATTGCACTATTTTCAGAGCTGCATCTAGTCGTTTTTATGAACTCGATTGCACCTTCTTCCTAGCTGCAGGAATGCAATTAGGAGAGGGACCTTCACGCTTCATCTCAGGCCGGGATATCTTCACATTCAACCACTCTCGTTTGTACCCACTTCGTTCTAGCCAGCACTTCGTGTCCCCATTAATATTCCAATAATGCGGTCATTAGTTAATGAAGCCCCTTTAGGTCCTTTTAACACTTCGTAGATGCAGACTATCGCGGCAACGTAACTTTTGTATGGCTTTAAAGTCAAATTGATTAAGACGCCATCGTGTTCGAGTTACGTTATATTAACGGCAAAAAATTACACGAACCGTCAGATTATCTTAGGCTTTTTTTTTAGTATATTTAATTTATGCGTCTCTACGTGCAATATTAATGTTTATTAAAATAATTTTTGTTGACACTGAGGCTTTTTCTTGAAAAATTATTACAATTCATAAAATCGTATTCAAAGTTTAGACATGGTTACCTACTTTTTTCTCCTACACATGAATTCTATGTTACTTATGTGTATCGTGATAATTTTTGTAAAACTGTCTTTCTTACTTTATTCTATAAAAGACACATCGGATAAGATTCATTTTGATCGTCTCCTACCATAATCTTTGATCTTTTCTTACTTCGCTTCTTTTTCTATACAGAGCTTATTCGATGCTGAGAACTTTTGAGGTTTCGCTATTACGTTTTTAGCTCGTTTTACTGGTCGCTACTGTATGGGCCGGAAACTCGATGAAACCTCGTAAGCAAGTTGTACCAAGTACGAAACAGTATTGTAACTTTCGGTTAGATCATCAGTACGGATGCAAACAACAAAGAATTTCTTAAGAAGACCCACCATCTCAACCAACTGTTCACTCTGGGTCTTTTTCATACCTATGACAAACTATGCTCAGCCTTGTTTTTGTCAGGGGCTGTCAGAGTCGAACTCGTAGCAACTCGTGGTACCGCAGAAATACACAACTTCAGTACCGAAGTCGTATTTGCCATGTAAGTTGACGAAACCTTAGCTCGTTTCTGGCGTAAAATACGAGCGTAAATATTCAAAGGCGAAATTGACGGAGTGTGGGTTATTTAAACAGCTATAAAGTTCTCCGCGCGTTTTCAACTAACCTAATAATATTCTTAAAATTAAATTAACGAAGATTAACGTATGAATTAATAAACAAATCATTCATGATTTTTTATTTATCTCTTCGTAATTTAAAGCACAAACCTCGCATGATTGTTATCTAAAGAGACGGGCAAGATGGGCTCCTCTAATCATTTATCATCGAGTATAATTTTTTCTGTTATTCAGCCAAGATATTTAATCTCTATCGAACATCCAAACCAGTCCCAGCATCCCAACTTCGGATGATCTCGCCAAAGATAGTGTGTCATACAAAGTTTCGTAGAGGAAAGTTTACGAGGTAGTCTATATTATGACCTGGTCCTAATCTATCACCTCATAAAGCCAAGATCTATACTCTCTGTCGAAAATGGCGAATATACTTTAATACAAATTATAGGTGGGTACACCTTTTAGTATAACGGATGGGATTAAGGTACTATAATTCTCGGTATACAAATAGTTAATATGTTAAAAATTTATTGGCAATTATGATTAGTGCTAATACCACCTCTTTCCCACGTGTCTGGCGAATTGTACGGTTATCGTGAGGGTTTCAAAGGGATGTACAAGGGCGGCTATAGGAGGCTGATTTCTCAGTGGACTACAAGTGTACACATAAAGATGTGAAGTGGAATAGGTGACGTTCATCACAGCCTTCCCTCTCTCATTTCTGTACGATGCTGGGTGCGCCTTTTGCCTTCTGAACTCCGAGCATCCCTTGGTTCTCATAAGAGACGAGGGAGAGTCACGCTCTGAATGCAAAGCACACCGCCAAGGAAAATGTGTATGCAGACTCAAGGAGACTATCATTATTGTACCTTTCTCGTTGCAGATTACTGCATCCTTTCACGTTAGAACTTTATACGTCAGGATAAAAATACGACCCGTTCATCTTCCCAAGTCAAAACGCAACGAGTTTCGATATTCTAAAATTCAAGTTCGTCACGAAGATATTAATTTTCGTATCCCTGTATCGATAGGTCTAAAAACGATGTGATATACCATATTCAAAAGAAAGATAAGAAAATCCAAAGTAAAGGGGCATCGTACTTTTCTTTCTCTTTCGTTGTCTCTTTTTATCTGAATTCTCCTACAAGCAGTAATCTTCATACCGAAGACGTAACTCTGTCTGTCTCTGGCACCTAGAAATACCTTTTCGTTACTTTGCTTTCCCAGACTCCCTCAAGCTTTTACTTTATTCTTAGTTCCCGAGTAAGTTTCATATTTCGCCGGCGCGGCGAAACGAATTTTAAGGGTTCGCCTCGAGTTCACAGACCGTGGGCGCAATTTAAGTTTCCCTCGAGTCGTAGCTCGAGGTCGAATTTTATAGCAAAACGATTCCTAGGTATATTTTTCGTTACCTGTCGCTTCGTTACTTCAAGGTTTCCGGGACTCTTCTTCGAGTAAGAATTCAAAGCTACTTTCCAAATCCTGCTCGATATACCGATAACGACCTTATTGCTAGGGAATAAAATTACTTCTGACTGTCTTTCAATTTTTGCATTACGCAATTTTTAGACACTTCCTGCAGATAGTTCATTCATAAAATTCATACAGGATCATAGTGTTTTGAGCGACGAACATTAATGAGATAACGGATGACGTAACGAGCGGGAACAAGCAACGCTACGTACACGTTGAGGAATTTACATTGTGAACTTCACCCTGGCATCCGTGGTTCGGGTATGAAAAGGGTGGCTTTTGATACGCGCGCCACAAGATGAATAGTGACGCAACAAAATAGAAGCGTGCATGATCCAATCTAAAAGTGCCATTATTATGTAGCCTTTATGATACACTGACACTTAGAGGGTATATTTCGTTAGACGAAGCCCCTGTACCAGTACGTTCTGCAATTCTTCCATTACACTTCTCTGTTTTGTATATCATTAGTAGATATACACCGCTTAAGTAAAATTGACATGCCCCAATGGAAGTATAACAATGGATAATGAATACTTCAAAGGGTATTAATAAAGCTAACCTTTAGATATTAATAGGCTACGTTCAGCGTGTGTTTAATATGACATGAGTTTTTTACAGGATGAATATATGATTTTATTTTTGTTACGTTTGCATTGATTGAATCCCCTTGAACGTTAGCTATTCTCTAATTGGCTGCTGTACAATCAATATTAAAATTTTGCTCGAGCGTTTCGCGAATTTTATGAAAACCCACTTCGTTTAATCAAATTGAAAAGTGTAGTGTACATGACTCCGTGGTGCGAAGCTGGGGGGAATGAAAATAAATGGAAAAAGTTAGTAGGAGTCTATTAGCCAATAACCTACATACGAAGTAAGTTTTAGCACAACACTGTGCGCTAGCTATAAATTATAGTTGGTTTAATTGTACATTTGTGGTAACACTAATCAGCGTGCATTCACTTTATCGTTGTAATATCACGACTCATATATTTCATATTTAATTTCTACCGATTCTCTGGTTCTTAATTTATATGTTCTTCGTGGTTACGATTATTTGCGCTCGTGAATTCTTCTAAGACCTTGGGTAAGGTTCAGGAATTTTGTCGCAATAATATAAACGATAAAGTAAAAAAGCAAACGTTCGCTTAATAATTTGCGAGACAGACTGTGTTATTCATATGCCAAATATCCTCCTCAGGAAAGCTTATGGTTATGCTTTTTAGAGTATGTGCTTTTTATGCGAAGCTTAATTCACGAGCCTGACAGCAGTAAGACGACTTTGACGTACATAGACCAAGTACAGAAATAATAAAGCTTATAAACAATTTGGTCCATTTTGCGAGAGCTTTGAATAAAAAAGACATTGTCGTTAATGGATAACGTCATGGATTATCGTTTTTCATTTTTATTAAGTTTGTATCAGAGAATTTTATATTTACAGGATTTAAATGTTTTGTGCATACTTTTTTGGTCTTGCAAGTAACGTGAGAAATTCTCGGCTCAAAAATTTAGCTCGTGCTACCGGCTCAAGTTTCGGCTACATTTCGTGCACGTAATGTACGGTAATGGTTTATACGATTTTCTGGTCAATATATTTACTGGTGCATTTATTGGAAATATATTGGTATGTAAGAAAAGTTAACTTATGGCTTCTAGTATAGGGAATCGTGCAACACCGTAATTGCTAAGAACGTGCACTTACTGATATTATCTACTGGAATACTTCCTGTTTTCTTTCCTATGAGAAAACTGCTATTGCTGCGGTATCTTCAGAATCGTTTGGGATCCTGGAACGTTTACTCCTAATGCGCAAACATCTATTCTTCGATAGTTTCTCCTAGATACGACACTTTGGAACAGAAACGTTCTTGCGAAGCTTTCCATCCATATAGGGGCGAGCTTTACACACGAAGAAGTACCAAAAAATAAAATGCATCGCTGTTGGGAGTTTCAGAGTGATTCGTATAGAGATAATTCTAATGTCTTGTTGATTCGTAAATAAGTGCATCAGTTGTAATTTAATGATGGAGCACAGGAGAATTTCGAGGAGTCTCGGTGTAATTTGAATATAAAATCTTGAAAAATCATACGTACCGATAGGTGATATATATGTTCAACGTTGATCTGACCGGTGGAATTCAGCGCGCTGGACCAGTGTTACTTACGCCTAAATTATCCTGGCTAGGAACAAAGACCGAACAGGTCAGCCCTTCGCGGAAGACGTGTCTCGATGGATTTATACAAGCAGAAATAATGTAGCTCACGACCCGCAAATCCCACAGGATTGCTCTAAACCCGCAGAGAACGTGCCTGCTTCTCTAAAACCCGTCAAAAAGATCGATGCCATTGGAATCCCGTGATGTGGTTCTCGTTTCCCTTGTTAGAAATTCACAAGCTCCACCACATCGACATATACCTACTTATGTGCTTGGAAATTCTACGTGTCGAAATGCAGCCACCTCGTATATATGAAAATGACAATCTAATGTGTCCTCGAAAGTAATTAGGGTCGTAGAGACAGAGAGGAGTGGTGCCTGCTCTCCAATTTAATTTGAAAGGGCCCACAGCCAACGGAAGATCCATACAGAGATAAGCTGTCCTCTAATCAAGCTTTCGCGTCCAATTGACAGCGCGCTAATTCTGTAATATTAACAAAGAGGTAGGGAATTACTTTAAGGGGTAAGTATCCTCTCTGTCGGTAAAACAGTTCTTTCGCATTTTCACTTCCTTTTATGCCCTGCGAATAATCCCTCGTATTCACCCTTATTTTTTGGACTTATAATAACAGACTTGACGAACGTGATGAAAGGAGAAAAAATGAATGGCTCACGATGAGATAATGCCATTAACCATTCTTTTTAATCTCATTATGAGCTTTGGTTAGATAACAGGAGAATAAGGCAGCAGGCAGCTGACGATGAATCAGGCAAGTGGTGTCTCTAAGAATGAAGATAGCTGGGTGGGATGTCAAGAGCGATCTACGTATATGCTTTATGGAAGGTCGGCGGTCTCGTTGATGTGAGCGAAGGTGTCGAGAGGTCGATTATAATTCAGCAGGTACCTAAATAGGGTGCTGTATGTATCACTAATCAGAAATCGCTTAGATGCTTTTGCATCAAAAGATTCACACAAGATTTCCGCTGTAGCATCGTATGTGCAGTTTACGTGCAATTAGCAGTTTCGCCTTAATTATTAATAGATCCGTTTAATTAAATTTAACAAGGAGATCTTGTATGGGAATTGTTTGTGGTAATAGACTGATACTGGAATCGAGTGAATTGTATGGTGCTCCGTGATTCTCCGTGTTATAAATCACGAAGAAGCATTAGTGCTCTTCTTTAAATTATATCCTCTTCAAGTTTATTGGTTTTCCATAAGTCTTCGGTAATTCACCAAGCTCACACGAAACAGGAAAGGAATGCTGCAGATAATTCTTTGTTGGTCATAAATAAATTCAACACTTTGGATTATAAATGTCGCAGTTAATAATACTCGAATTTATTGAGAAGCAAATTTCGTATTTTTTAGGACACGTAAGGATCGTTTACATTTTTTATGTATATCATAAACCAGAGCCTTTAAATAGTAATTTTCCTTGTTTAAATGAATTTCATCCGTCGTGGTTTAAAATTCGTGCCTGCGAACAAATATTCTTCGTTTGCTATATTATGGCCCTTGCTGTATGCATACATCTCATTCTATCTATGCATCCTTATACGTTATTACGTAGAAAACTAGAATTTTTGATTGACAATAAATTCTCTTATTGTCTGTATATATAATATATATTGAAGTGTAAGGACAAAGCATATAAATATTGCATGCACGTTTGTCATTCTAATTTTGACTATGGACTGTCGGTATGTCAGATTTCTCTTAAACCTACAAATAGAAAGCTCGACCATTTTGCAAGTTTCGCACGGTACGAGACCATCGAAAGCTCATTCCTCCGTCGGTAACTGAACTTGGGAGTTTCGTAGTTACCGACGTAGCTACTTGGAGCTTTTCGTTGATGAAGTATAAAATTATTACTATGAGAGCTTCCAAGTTCTGAATAGACTTTACCACCAGACAGTTCGGTAGATCAGAAGATCTGCTGCAGTGCTTTTCAAAGGAGTAAACTTTGACATCCATATATGGTATCATAAACAATGTAATAATTGACTGAAATTTTTTTAAATTTCATATCTTTAAGTGTTACTGTAGTTTGCCTTATTTTATTACTATAGTCTGTTTTATTTATTCCACAAGATGTAAGCTTTTTTCTTATTACCAGCATGGCCATCTAATTCTTGTAAATGTAGTTTAGCGATCTCCCAAGTAAAGTTGACTCATCAATCATGAGTATGTATCTACTTGAAGGTAGTATCCGTCTTGAAAGTCCTTAGATTTATTATCAATCATATTTTTTAATCATTATAATGGCCCTGTTTAGTAAAAGGAGCAATAAAGTAGGCGGTGATGCGAGGTGACGACAGGGGAAGAAATCATATTGGAACCGTAAAACGACCTTGGTCAGCAAACAATCCCATAAAGTTGCACAATCGGAACGGTGGAATCCGTGAGTACAGCGAATAGCCGTAGCCCCGTGACGATGAGAATCCGTGGAGAGCAATTTAATGAATTCTTTTTGTTGAAAGCCAATGAAATAAACGTCGAAAGTCCTTAACCGTCAGAATTTACCAAACGCAGTCACGTAGTCTGTAAAACTAAAAATGTGACTGGCAGTCAACGCAGGAAGTAATCGGACGACCAATTTTATTGCCGAATTCCAAACGATTCATTTCCATGTTCAGAATAAATTACATCGACAGAACGATCCGATTTGTCTGTTTGTTTATTTGTTTGATGCGAATACTCTGATTTGTCGATTGAACTTTTTGATATTCGTCAGTGACGGTCTCGACTGGAAATAAATGTGACAATACATATACCATGGTGAAGTAGACGTACGGAATTTTACATGCACTCACTTTACGATGATATTTAAATTTCCCATTGATCAATAGAGGAGCAGACTTAATAATTACACAAATTTGGAACATCTTGATGCAAACGTTCCGCTACGTCTAAGTGTTTCAAAGTTTAGCTGTTCAGTAAGGAGTTAACTAGCAGAGTCAAGTTCGTTAATGAAAGTGCTCTCCTATTTGCATTTTGCACACGTCATCGGTAGTAGGCGCTCCTGCTGTGCTGCTTTCATTGATATTCAGGCGCATGGATGGGTATATATGCATTAGGTTATAATCACATATGCCACTGTATGAATTTAATAGCTGCGCCAATTAACTCGAACGAGATGTGCCCATGGTGAAGACTTAAAAAAAGAATAAGAAAGTATTCTACCCGTAAAATCAGAAACGTTGTATACCAATCATCCAACCTTAGAGGATCATTGGAATCGCATAGACTTGCAATTACTAGAAATTGCAATTTTCTCATTAAAGTCAAGAGACATTGATAGTAAGATCGTTCAGATAATGGCTCTCGATTTTATCCGTTTCCTCGAGGATATCAAAACGTTCAATGAACCTGAAAATTGGCAAGCGGTATGGGTTAAGTAGCCATCTAGATATAGATATAAGTACTTAAAATAACCAAGAGACTCATCCAATGCCTTTTCTTTGATCCTTAGAATCATTTCTCCATACTGTAACGCAAGTCGCTCGAAATAATTTAGCGGTCAGACAAAACGGCTTCATCAGGTCATGGAGGTCATAATGCCGCGAGCCGCCAAGCACGGACCGTTGGTCTCGCATTAATTTTCGCTCCCAAGTAATTGCGGCAAATTAAGCAATTAGTCGGTATAGCCTGTAGCGAGTGGTGGCGAGATTCGCGAAGGGAATATAATGTCTAGCGAGCGAAGTAAAAGAAATTAAATAAAAAAATTAATTCAAAAATTGAAAAGAGGGAGAAAAAAACGCAACGTCGAGTTAACGTTTCGCGCCTTCGTACTTTGGTTTGCAGTGACCTTGAATGTTGAGTGAAAAATGGATACAAAATTTGCCGTAACAGCAGCAGCCTGCCAGATTCCATTCTCTCAGGGGAAATTTTACATGGTAAAATGGTTTGCATGCCACCTGACAAAGAATGAGAATGCGAGTGCCTCACGGCCCTGCCATTTTTTTCTTTACACTAAAAGAGCTACTTGGCTCGCGCCAATTGGTTTTCTCTTTTTCTACCTCTTTGTCACTTTTACTCAGTGAGTTAATTATAAGTCAGTATTGTCGAGGCCCTTCAAAAATTTTTCAAAGGATGCTGATATCCCTGGCCTAAACGAAAAGAAGTTACGCGCGTTAAACTCTGAATTTCTCAAGCGAAATTGTTTTCACCCTTCGTATTACCTCTCATGCTAATCTACCTGTCAGCGTAATAAAAAAAAAAAAAATGATGGACCCATCACAGACGACGTACATCTCAATATTTATATGGACCTTAGCAGTAGCATTGCATTGGAGCCAATACAAAGTTTATACAGTTCGAACTATAACGATCAATGTATATGTACACAGAATTAGGTACTTCGAGTCAAAAATGGAATGATAGTTTTTCAGTGGGAACGATCGAGTTTCCAGAACGAGCCAATCTAGATGAAGAATCGAATATTGCCCTACTACGAGGTCTGGTACCTACGTTCGATGCTATAAATCTATTTGAACCATCGAGAGCTTTTCATTTTGGAATGTCGAAACGGAGGTCCATCAATTCGCTTAAACGCTATTCATCTGGCGTGCAGAAGAGTGTGCGGCGTTGGTAGAGATTGACGGAAAAAAATAAAGCTCGTCCGAGACCCTCGGGATGGCAAAAAGGGTTTGCCGGCAGAGAAAGGGGATCGGTTAAAAGCCAGCGTTAGATTTGCATCAACGAAATACAAGTGCCGATACATCCATAGCATGTATGTACCGTGCCGACTAATTCAACGCGTATGTCTACAGCCTCATGGTCTTTGACATACGTACATACACTCAGTGTTCTGTGAACTCGCCATATATGCATTACGTACACTTGAATTACATTGATGCGTAATTATACATATAGTCTAACTCAAACGTGACGCAATCCTTACGATAGTAAAAAAAGGCGTAGCCTTAATTCTACGCGGATCACAAAGGGAAGGGAAAGGAAAAATTCTATAGCTGAAATTCCGCTAGCGGAATTGACAATCAGAGATTGTAGAAGATTCTTGGTGCTTTTTTATGACTTAAAGCATGTCGTTCCCGAGATAGATCAAGAGGCGGCGGATCCTGGCGAATCTTGAATACTTGTTCGGAAGTTGTGCTATATCACTTGAAAATAAAGCCGCAGCAATTTATATGATAATTGCGCCACGAGAGCATCCTTCGAATGCAGGCATCCGTTTGTCTGCCGCTGAGGCAGCAGCAACCGCCTGTTCCAAGGAATAGGATCCTGGCTGTATAGGCTCTTCTTTCAATCTTCAGACAGAGAGCCAGCATCGCTAGGCTAGTCACAGCTACCGCTATTTATTCTTAAGAAGGAACCCCATCGACTGTGGATAGAATGTGCCATCATCCGAAAAGGAATAGGTTCCTGCAAGTAAAATGCATTGAAGTACAAGTAAAAATATTTCAAGCAGAACGTGTACTCTCTCTTTAAATTCTATCAAGGTACACAAGCGACCATTGTTCTCCTTTTTTTCCCTTGCCTCTCTAGACCATTTTTATTTAGTTAACTTCATGCACTACTATTCGACTTTATTTCTACTTCCCTTGATACACAAGTGCAACGATGACAGTACACCCAATATTTATATTCAGTGAATGCTCCGTAACTATAGTCGTGCTAAATGAAATCGTTCGGGCGAGATTTGTTAGTAGCTATAGAAACGATAAAAATTAGCATTTAACTCGTTGGAAGGTTTTGAATATTAATTATGAAACAAGTGAAACGCAATCGTCGCCCACAGGTGCTTCGTTATTGATTTTCTCGGTGGATCTTTATCGATATGGGTATATGTATCTACAAATGTGTCTACACCTACGAAACTTCTCGGCCAGACTTTTAAGTTGACTACCTAACTAGGGGTCGTTTTACACGGAGAGATTTAATTTATTGGATCGGAGCTCGCGCTTCTGCGAAATTTTCACGAACGAATCTCCATGCATAACGGAGAACGAGAGTAAACAAGCGGAGAAGGTACTTTGCGGGAGGAGAATTTGGGTACTGTCCTCCCGCAATGGAGGAGAATGCGGAAGGTTCCAAGTGAAGGAATGGTTATTGATTTTGTTCGGTAACCTATAGCGTTGGTATATATACATATATGTATATTTGTATAGAGAGGAGAAGAAGGATGAAACGAGTTTTCTCAAAAGTACCGGCACAGTCGAAAAGTATCCTTAACTTAATCTCTTTGTCCTTCTGTTTCTTCCTCGTGTCGACACGGCCAATTTTCATCCTGTTTTCTCTGGCTCATTTCATGTATCCTTGTCAGGTTGTATTTTCCACCTTGTCACGAGAAAACCTGCACGTTCTACTATCCGCTTCGTTGTATTGTTTTCCGAACAAAACCACTTGCCATTGCAACGAACTACTGCCAAACTAGCCGCAGTTAGACGCGCTCGCTACTTCCTCTTTCTGCGTATATGTGTAGCTATTGCCTTGAAGTTTCTCTCGCATTTATATATGACTTTTTATATTCATCCATTTCTTTCCTTTGAACTTTTCACTTAAATACTTTCAGTATCACAAAATGTTTTCAAATCTAAACAATTTGTGACTTTCGTTTCTAAAGGTTGTTTATAGAGAAATTTTCATGAGAAAAAACCATCGTTTGTCCTTATGACGTAGGTCTTATGTACATACATAGGAACGCCGCTGGCATATATAGTATATGTGTGCGTACCGTTTCTCAATATTCAGACGAAACAGTCATCACGTCAAACACGTACTAGTTCCCATCAGTTTCTGTTTGACAAGCTGGAGGGCTTAATACAAGGACGTGGTACGAGGAATGGCAAAAACTTCGGAATTTCTGATTCTACGTAGTGAATCAATTGAGAATTTTCTTAAGCGTATTTAATGTACGATGTACGGTTGAAGATAGCAAAGTAAAATTAGGTTCGGTAATTTTTCTTTGATGACTTTTACAGTCCGAGTTCAGAATAGTCAAGTTTCTTTAGTGGCATTGAGCAAGGAAAACGTCAATGTCGAAGAACAGCTTTTCCTTCCTATGCCTTTACTGAAACCACAGTATTGTTAATCGCCTACGGTCTTTAAAACTTTTGTATCCCTACGACAGAGACCACGTCTGCTCTGCCTGATACGTATGCCCAATGTTCATTTCCTTAAAGTATTTAAAGTCTGAGCTTACATGAACTTTCTTCGTGAAGCACTCCCTTTATTTTATTACTATCGCCAAGACATGCATCACTCATTGTATTAATAAGAAAATTAATTTAAGTGTTTACATCTACATACAAACTCGTAGTATCACGAGTGCCTCATATGACAGCCTATGCCTTGGCGCAAATTGCAATCCCTAGCTCACACAGAAACTTGATGGCTTGGCAAACTCCTCGTACTGTACTCTAACGAGGAACATTTACTAACGGTCTCTATCCGATTTTGGCGAAAGTTTCACAGTCTTAGGAAGACCTGAAGAAATATGTTTGCGGTCTGAGCCTACTCTGCTGGCTTTGATACAATAATATTTTCCATGTTTGATGATGACTAGGGTGGAAAAGGAAATCGTTATTAATAATTAATATATCCATATGGAAATTTGGATATTAACATTAAATGTACGTTTTAATAATTTGATTCAAACATTTGCGAACTTTACTATTTGATAATGTTCCAACCACTTTGAGAGGATTAAATTGAATTTTAATTAAAATTATGGCTTTTGGGTATTTCTGTTAATGATATCGATATCGATGTCACTTGACTGGTTTACTGTATTTTATTGAAGAGTGTATCGTCACAGATACTAGCTATGCGCTTGGCATTTTACTCGCGTTACCATTCAAAGGCGTTGCCTGTATATCTGTGTATATGGCTTTAGGTATTCGTGTCTCAATCGAATGCCATTTAGTAGCTGAGAGAAATAGCGGCTGCTTGATTCCATGAATCCAGTCCGATGTCAACTTGTTTATTGTTCAGTTGTGTTCTGTGCCGTAACAAATGCCGCTTTGACGACGCCACTTACTTGCAAATTCCTCTTCGCCTTTCACACTTTATATTTCTTACTTACACTTGCACCATCTAACTCCGCTGTAACTCCTCTTCACTTTTCTCTCCTCCGGCACTATCTACAATGGGTAGGATGTCTCGTACGGTAGAGTTTCGCCAAACAGCATCTCGACAAGAGCATCTCCTCTGCACCACCGCGTTGTTCCTGCGTACTCGTTAACGCCCCTTGACCTCGCGACGCTTAAGAATCGTAATTATGCTAGCTGCGCATTTCCCAAGGCGTTCGAAATTAAAGTGGAAATCTGGAATATTTGTCATCCCTCGCTCTTTAACTCGTATCTCTTGCCAGGTGAGATGTGGGGCTGGGACAATTGGTGCGGAATTAAATTTTGTCCTTAGGCGGCGGAAAGTCGGTACCCTCCAGTGTAAAAATATCGTAGAAACCTGCTTGTAATAATATTTGCTCGTTTGAAAAAAGGGGATGCAATTGAATTTTTTTTTTTCGATCTGGTTGAGATTTTTGAGTTTTATTCTTTGAATACTATTCCTAAAGATATGTGCATCGATATGATGTAATATAATCAAACGTATTGTATTAGGTTAAAATGTGTGATGAGCTACAGTTAATCCTTTTGTGCACAAATATTTGCACTAGTTAAATGTTGAAATTTGAAAATAAATATGACACAAGACTTAGTTTGAGTTTAATAACAGAATGCAACGCTATTTATTGCAGGTTTCACGTGTAACGACACGAATTTTAATCTGTAGAGGATGCATGCTCTCTCGTGTGACCAATTCTCAGGAAAAGGACGATTAAAACTTGAAAAGGACATATTTCCAATTTGAAATACGTTCTTTCAGTTTTATGACTTTAGTCGCGTTACGGTAGATCCGGTATCCAACACGAGTGCTGAACTTTCGATAATTAGTGAAATCAAAGTCTTCTCTAATTAGAAGGCTCCTTCTATTAGTATTCCATAGCCTTAGTTAGCCATAGAAATAACTCGTGCGGCAACATGCAAATTAGGATAAGATTATTAACGAATATACATATATACTAAATTTTTATATATTTATATGTAATTTTAATAATATATATGGCTATTCAATGCATCGTCCGAAGCTCCGTCATCTTAATCCTGCAGATGAAAGCTAACTTTAGGTTTTGTACTTTAGCCGAGAAGCTTGGTGTAATATTACTTATAATTATACTAATTATCAATATCAGATTTTACTGCTACAGCATCCCCATAAGAGATATTGGATTATGAAAAACTGAGGACCCGAAATATAAATCTGATATTTTCTGCACGACAGCGCAGGAAATACGAGAAGTAAAATGAACGTTTAAAAATGTCAGAATAAAATTTGCATGTCAAATGTTTCCTTTAGTATAAATTTATTTTAATTTCCATTATTCGTAATTAAAAAATTTATTTTCCATTATTCGTAATTAAAAAATCATAATCTCCTGTTCTGTATTTTCCAGGTTACCTATATAGTTATATTCCAAGGAGACATATTCTACCTATCGAAAAGTTAGTTCAGCGCGGAAAGTTAAAAGCTCGTTATTTTTTTTTTTCACGAAACTGAATTACAACAGTCTAGTGTAAGTTCAGAGTGGGCTCATCCGTCGAGAACAAGTATCGGAGATGAGTCGACGGATTAGAGAATTTATTTGGACGTGCAGGACTTCCCAAAGGATAAGCCTGAAAGCTCCCATGAAGATTCTTCTTCCGGAAGAGTGAAGTGTGTCAGATATTAATAAAGTTTAGTTCCCATAGGACGATTACTCACGTTCCGATTCCTCCAGTCCCTGAGAGATAAAAATTACTAAAATTATGTTAAAATTAATTAATTGAGTAATTCATTGCAAAAACCCATATGACTATAACGTTGCGTGTGTACGAATATCAAGGGAATCTAGAAGGATTGTATATCTCAGGCAATGTATTCAGTATGTGTGCTGAGGTAATCAGAGCACAACTGAGAAATCTGTTTAGGCGGTGCTTGATAATAAATAGTACCGAATTAGAGAGTGATTGCACGTGGTTAGTTTATGGAGTGTTCTACCTGTGACAAGGACGAATATTCTGGACGTATGATGGTGACGGATGCAGTTCGTCCTAAAAGCCCACCATTTAGGACAAAGCGAAGTGGCTGAACGCAGTGTATGTATAGCATGGTAGATACCGTTTACATAATTATACAATACAGTAGCTGAATAGTGACTTTTTGATCTCAAAAATCCTTCTACGAGTATACTCTGATTTCCAAGTAGTTGCTGAATCCCAGCTTGAACTTCGGCGTCTCTTTGATGTATTTGAGAACCTTCCTCGACGACCTAAATAGGTGGGATTAGACAGCGTGGAAGATGAATACACACAGTGAGACGTTTATGAAGCTTCGGAGCGCCAGGAGCCGACGTTAACTTCAGGTCAATCCCTTAGCTCCGGGAAGACACACGCAAGGATCCAGATGGGACGTTATATCACGTAGTTTCGAGGAAAAGGGGCTAATACAGCTAGAAAACGTTACGCATGAGAAACGGGGTAGATCTGCAGAAATCGGGACGGCCAAGGGCGGATGGAAAAGTAGGCCTTTGGCTGTATGGCCGCCAAGGGTTCTGATATCCTCTGTGTATCCGAAGGCACGAGAAAGCCTGGCAGGAAGCAGATTACGCGCGTTCACGTTGAATTGAAGCAAGGCTGGTGGTTCTGGTTGCGCGCGGCAAATCCTGAGCCTATCCCGTAGGCATGTGTTTTATATCCTGAACTCGCACCTTGTAAATGGCCACCATTCGCCATTCTAACTCGACGCGTTTGTCGAGAGCAGACGCTCGTTACGTGGTTCTCGCAAATTGTCTGGAATCCAGCGAAAATGCGTGGACGCGCCTAACTGCACGGTGATCACGTTGATGGTCTGTACAATTGTAGCAGGAATTATGTACAGAAGTCCCATTAGCATTGACAAAGAAGCCTGTTTCGTTACGAGCCAACATTATATAGATTCTTGCCTTTGTCGACTTATCAATAAATTCGATCAATCTTTTTTTTTTACAAGCCAATGGGAACGATGTGTTACACTTAATTTCATCCTTGTCAGAGCGAAGGTACAAATCATTCGTAAGGAACGGATGAAGGGACGATTACGCGCCCTCTTAATAATTTCGTCGAAAATGATGAAAAAGGCGCGCCTTTTTATTTTTCCGTTCCCCACAGAGATAAAACCGACCGGAACCAGCAGCTAACCGTGAATTATTAGAACCAATCAAACTTGTCGGGTGATTACTGTCCGTAGAAGAGATTAACTACTACTATTCTGTCTTCCCGCATTAAACTTGGAATTGACACTGGTTAGTTCGTTAGGTGTGAGCAGGGAGGGTCAATCTGTTTCTATACCGTTGGACCGTGTGAATGGAAGCTGCAGCCAGGGCATTTGTGTTCGAGTCAAGTATCGACCACAGTCAACGTGTCTGCTGGCTTTTGAAACCACTCTAAATAGCGCACCGCATATTCTCCAAGGACGCGAGTCTAGTATACGAAGGGTGTGCCTGGTTATGGTTTTAGTGGATGGATTCAAGCATCAAGGGAATGAATGCAATATTCTTGAGTAACGAGATAGTTCTTACTTGTCAAAAGTCTAATTATGGTTAATGAACCTCTTGTGCAGCTTGACTCGAAAACATTTTAATGACGAAGATACCTCGCCTTATAGATATTATGAATATATTATGAAGATCGCTACTGCAATTTTCAGTTCTTATTAATCACGTGAATTAATATTAGAAAAAGATAAGGAAAGTTTAAGAAAATATACTTATCCAAGTACCATGTTTTATTATAGCTAAGAATATGTCTTTATGATTAACGTAATTAATTTTAATTAAGGCAAACTGATAATGCTACAACAATCATCGATAGATGCACCAGTGCATTCATTTATGCAAATCGTTTCGATGCGTGAACTTCGCGAACTCCGCGCATCGAGCTCATTATGCTATTGTATGCATTTCCCTAGCGGCGACGTAATTGCTTAATATGCACCGAAGTAAATGACGCGGTGATTCTCTATCGGCATTTTCACTTGTCATTAGCATTGCCACAGGGTAGCAAAAGGGAACCGAAGAGACGATGAACGTTATTTTAACGAATTAAATAAAGTTTGACAAAAAAAATTGCGAGTTTTTCACATGCAGTATCCCTTGCGCACGATGGTTAATGAACATTGGTATATTGGATTCACTTGAATTTGCTTACCAGTCCAGGGAATGGGTGTTCAGTAAGGGTATCAGACAGGGTGAAAGGCCCCCGGGCACCCAGAGAAGATGGGTGACTCGTGGAGCGATGGAGTGCAAATTTTATCATAGTTTCTGCCTGGGGATACGTTGTTCGTAATGACTTTTAAGCCGGAAAGTGGGTGCTGATTATATTCATTTCTATATGTAGGTACTGTAGCGGTCCTAATTGAAAGTCCGCACCAGGGAGGCAAAACTTACTAAAGAGGATCTATACCTTGACGTTGTAATTAGCCAATTCATTATTTACGCCACTGCGTTCCATTTATTTTAATGGATTCACCTACTACCTACGTAACCTTGCTGGGCGACTCTTTTGCCCCAACTTTTGACCTTACTTCCCAGACAAGTCATTAATATATACTTATAAGACCGTCTCTCTAAGTTAACGTAGAATATTTAAATATATCAACTGGCACGCATTACTTGTGGTCGCTACGCTCAATGTCGTGGATCTTAGCAAAGGGCAATAAAATTCTTATTAAAATTGTAAGTTATGCTGGATCCTTTCTTGCAAAAGTAATGCAGTCACTCGACCTTAAATAGGAATTTATATTTGAAGGTAGCTGGGGCAACCGAAATGGCCACCAGATCGGATGAATTATTTAATCTAATTGGTCCGGTAACATACGTGGGTGTCATCTAATTACTGCGCATCAAATTGGAGCACTATATTCTCTATCTAAAAGATTATATCCAACAACTTGTGATACCCTCGTAACAGAGATGCATGCAAATGTTCGCGTGTATACTATATCTCGTGGTTCTTTATTTATTTTTTTTTTTAAATGAAAAAGTCAATATATTCCTATTTGATGAAATAATGTTCTCCGATCGGTCGACGGTAATATTTCAGAGAGGTCCCGGAAGTCTTCTTTGCTTTGACGATCAGAGAGTATTTATCGAAATAGCTGGGATCGTTTGCGCGATGATTGGTCTAGATCCTATATAGATATACTATATGGCTGGAGGTCTAGTACGATTGCAAGGAAACGGATTCTCGAACGATTCGAGTGACCACAAGGATCCCGAAGGTGCGCTGGGAATTCTATCGTGTGGTCGCATTCCCAGTGCCCTACATGAAAGTTCTGAGCTCTGGGTACCTAAATCAATTAAATATCTTCCATTGCCAGAGTGCCTTGCGAACGGTGAATATTTCATTGACATAGTTTTCACATATACTCGCATATCCCGAGTACACTAAATATGAACGAAGTCTGAGAAATGTCAGAGACAGAATTTATATTAATTTTTTCTTAATTCTTTATAAACTTTACGAATAAATATTTGTAAGAAGGACTGGGATTTCGGGATTCCAAATGGGCCGAGTATGTCTACAAGAAATGGATTGTTAGTGCTGAATTTACATGATATCTGTATAATTAATCTCAGGGATTCTTGTCGCATGTCGTAATTAAAACGTACGACAGGGATAATTTATTTTAATTTTGGGCTTGTTACGGGGAGAAACAGCGTCTGCCGGGACGAATATTAACACTGATAATACGATTTCATTTAAATTACTACCCGCGGCAGAAAATAATCATTAAACCGACTTCTACTTGCTTCCATCCCTCTCGTCTCTCTTTCGTTTTCTCAATTTGACCGAGCCTCGCTTTTATCAGGGTTCACTCTCATTCGACATGACGCTCATATCAGCTGCAATTTTTCTTAATAATTTCAAATGCTTCGCAACCAAATATACACACACAAAAATATATATATATTTTCATAAAGATAGACGGGATATAACGAATAATCTGTGGATAAGTCAAATAGCTTTTAGAGAGGCCACCTTCTTATGAAACTCAATGTGAAGTAGTCCCTTGGACTACCGTAATTGAGAATCGTACATCGGCTATACGTAAAACCACATAAGTCTCTAGGGAATATCAAGAATATCACAAGGTCCTCGTAGAAAGAGTCGTGTGGGAGTAATTCAGTGTCGAAGTTTCTTCGCATTAACGAGGCCTTTATTGATCCAAGAAAAAAATGGTAGGTATAGAATTTTTTGTCAATGTCGATGTCAAGTACAGACGCACGCAGAGGCGCTGAGATGAAGAAAAAGCGTGAAAATTGTAACATCAGTAATAAATCCGGCAAGTGTATTCCTGAAGCTTTCCACGTTACTGTTACGCAGCATCCAACCTGCCAGTGTAATCACCTCATCTCGAGTTGTGAAACATCCCGTACTATTGCTCATTCAGGTACTATGCCGAGGAAAACCACAAACGAGGAAAGCACTATCAACGTATTCATCACAACGGGATCAAATTGTTTGTTAGGTAAAATGGTCTCGAGTCACCCCAGCGCAACAATTCTCTGCCGTTTTTACTTTCTTCGTGGCGGGACTGATAAAAGGTCGTCCTTCACCTACTAAAACGCGTTTTCATTTGACGAGAAACTTTCTATGGAAGATTGCACTATCTCAGGTGACCTGGAATTGATAAGCTGACGTTATTCCCCACGGGACATCTTTCAAGGAATTACGACACTTTGGAAACGGCAAAACTTTTCTCTCCGCTATTCTCTTTCATGAGAACGAATTGTGTCCTGGTTTCTACCGTTGAGTGAACGATCAACGTCAAATCAATAGCCATAGTGATAAAGTCTTCGTTAAGTGACTGGTTGAAGAAATAATTTTGAAACTTATCATTATGACGCTGTAGTTATAAAGTCATAATTTTATAGTCATAGGGCTATAGGAAGTTTGTGAAAAGTTTTAAATCAGGTAATATTTATTTGAAAAATTATTTATTAATACACTTACGAATTTCATCAACTATCTCCATATACTTTTTATGAGCACTTTCCATGGCTTTCTTATCGCAATCGTGTATTAATTTTGTACATTTGACGCGCGCTTCCATTTCCTTTTTTACCAACGTCTCAAATTTCTTATAAAGCGTCAATATTCGTTTACGTACGTCCTTGATGCCTAACTCGAAGCATTCGAATCGATCGTCACTCGATATACAATTTTGGATTATTTTTTGAGTGTCGTATTTTATTTGCTTTGCCTCCTCGTGGATCATCAAACGTTCCGTTCGAAATTTTTCCAGCGCCCCATATCGTTTTCTGTAGCAATCAGCCAGAGTATTCCTCATTTTCAATTCCACGCCCTGTAATTCCGCTTCTCTCTTGGCTATACATAGTCTTGCATTTTCGCTGAATTCCGATATTTCAACCAATTTTTGATTTATTGTTTTTATAGTATTCGACGCCTGTAAATATAACGCGTCACAGTGCCAATTAATTGTACGACTTTAATCGATACGATTAATACTGATAAATAACATTCAATAAGATTACCGTGGTGGTCGCCTTTTCTTCATAATTTTGTAATTCAGTAAACTCATGCTCTATGGTTTGCGACACAATTTCCGTTGCTTTCCGTAATACTTCCTCTGCTTCCTCCAGCACGGTCTCTAACGTTAAAGTTTGATTGTTCGCGTTAGAGCTATTTGCACCCATGCATACCTTCGTATTCTTAAAGAATGAACATTCCTGGCTCTTTCACGGGCTTTGAAATATTTTGGGTTAGAAACAAAGAAAAATCGTGTCGCGGATTCGAGTATCGAAGCGCTTTTCGTATTTCGGAGTTCAGACTTCAGCAGCCAAGACGGATGATCTTAGTAAGTGGAATGTAAAGCACGTTGTACATGGCTCGAGTTACTCTTCATTAAATGGATAAAGACTCTTTATAAAGAGATAGGACTTAAAGTTTTGATATACTGCTATGCTTTTTATATTATCTTGGCTTTTCTTGAACAAGTACCGATACCGTTGTCTAATGGTATTTTGTACTTGGTATCTTTGACATTATACAAGATGCCTACTATGTAATTTTTTAACGAGTAAAAAACTTTGAATTCTTCGTTCTTATTACTATTTTATTAATCTTCAATCAAGTGGAGAAGCGCGCTTTATTCGTCCTGACACATTTTTCAGTTTTTTCAACAGTTTCTCGTAACTTCTTTTCAAGCTTACGATGTGCCTCTTGATGACAATTGGTCACAGCTTTCATATTATTTAAGACAAGGCTATCGTCATTTTTTGGAATTTTATTCAATTTTTCAAGTATTTCATTATAACGTGTTACCATCTCGTTCATTTTTTCCGCCAGACACTTGGTAGTCGCACCTTTATTTTGCAAACATTGTTTCAGTAAATGTTTTACCTTCCCCTTAAACTCCTGGGCTTCTTTTATTGGTGCCTCGTACTTAGTTTTAATACCCTCCAAGGCGATTATTGCGTTTTTATTGCACTCTTTAATGTCGTGGGAAAAATCATTTCCAGCGTTATATACGTCTCCTTTATACTTATCTATACAATCTTTTAACTGTGTACTTTGACTGTTAACCTTTTTCATAATGTCACTCATGATCTTTTCGTTTCGATCTAATTCCTTGGATAAAATTTTGTCGCTCCTTTTAATTGCATTGTTTATGTCTTCTGTGGCCTTAGAAAATACTTTGTCCATGTCTTGCATTTTTGTCTCCACCCTTAATTTTATCTTGCGTAGAATTTCCTGAATTGATTTAATTTCATTCTTCGATCCTTTACCCGTATCATCGTGCATAAAAAATTTCCTGGTCTGATGGATAACAACGTTAATTTACGTAATGATATCTGTTATTAAGTCGGTATTTGATACTTCTCAATTTTCTATTCTGTTGAAATCCAATGATAATGAACATATACGTACTCTGCTATTAGGAGTATTTTTTGTCAGATAATGGTGCTCCAGTCGTTTTGCATGCTTCAAAAATGTCAACATATTGTACGTCGACACAAAAATTATTAATATTACGCACGCACGAAGCAACGCTGCAACTGTTAAGTACGTTGTTACGAGGCTAGTAAATTCTATTATGAATGACGTTAATTAATTCCCATAAAATTTATTTGAATCGACGTGAAATATTTGCAAAATGTGCTTAAATAGTTTCAAAGGTTTGATAGAAATTTGAAAAATTTTGATACCCGCTAACCTAATAATGCAATTTACAAGTCAAGTAAATGGAATCCCTTTCTACAGCATAGTTGAGGTCGTTGAGGTTGACAAATCTGAACTTACGTGACTTTCGTCCACATGAAGTGAGCTACAAAAAATGTCCAAACAGCAGCCACACCACGAAAATATCAGTGAATGCGTTTCATCTGTCGCGGCCGCCGGTAGAAAACTAGTCGTTACGTATGATTGAAGTTTTCGCGAAAAAAAAATCGTGCGATACAGACAAATTGTACGTTACGGGTGCCATGTTTTCCAAGGATGAACTGGGTGATAAGATCTCAAGAGACGAAGGTGCAGACTGTGCGCCTCTGAAAGATATTCAAGCACCAATAATCTTCATAATCGGTGGTTCAGGGTGTTAAAAAATGAGTCTGGCTACAAAACTCCCAAAGAAACACAACTACGCGTTAATCGCCCCGTCGAATTTGTTACGCGCGGAAGTATCAGTATCAGAGATAGAAAGAGGCGAGTTTATCGAGAAGATTATGAAGGAGGCTTGTAATGTACCAGTTGACATAGTGGTCCAGTTGATAGAAAGGAAAATGATATCCCAGGCTAAGTCAACAGAATTCGTTATGGTTGGCTTCCCACGTGATAGGAAACGAGCCACGATTTTTGGAAAGGACGTATAGCCACCGTCGTTAGCGAACTACCTGGCAGCACGTAAAAGTACCCTGGAGGATCGAATGAAGTCAAGGGCGGCTGCTAACGAGCGATTTGACGACACGGCTGAAATAAATGAAAGCCTTTTGAAAACGTATTTTAACACAGTTGGTGGTGCTGCAACGACATATAAAAATGTTACGGTGATAATCGACGCCGAGAAGAGCCAGGACGAGATCTTTGAAGCTGCTTGCGAGGCTGTGACCAATATGGAGAAAAAGGAATGATCTAGGAATGTGATGTCAATGAATCGACAGTCATTCTAATCATCTTAAGACTTCAGTCACTACGTAGTATAGTCATTTACCTGTATGTCGATAACTTTGATAAAATGTATCCCTACACGATATTATCAGAGTGATGCGTTGCTATGTACGCAAAAAGTTATCTGTCAGTCAGTCTAAACAATGGGAATGTAAAAAGAGAAAAAAAAGGTTATAACGATACCTGTAAATGTTTTAGGTCCATTTAAGAGCGTTTCATCGAATTATTTCCATGGCGCATTTGCGCACGGTCAATGTTCCAGTGGAGGCAACGGTGGTCGGACCTGAAATTACCGGAATTGTGTTCGACAGCCGGAAGCTAAATTTGGTCCATTGAAATTTATAGAATTCTTTCGCGTTCCCAGGCAGGAACGTAGTTACGAAGAATGCTCTCCCAGCGCAAAAGGACCTTGCCTACTAGAATGTGGAATAATTGAGGGATTGGTACCAAGACGAGTCACGTAGTAGCTTTACGTACAGGACGGAATAGTGTTACATAGCGAAGGAGTCACGGGTACGGCGGTACATTTGAATTTCTTATAGAAGGCTCTCGCAATAGGGCTATCGAGAAATGAGAAGGAATAGAAAGTGCGAAAATACAGGGTGCGTCATTGAAAAATGAGTTCACGCGCTCGTACGTACTATATTTATTCTTTTTTTTTTCTATTCATTCGTTCTCTCTCCCTCTTTCTTACTACCAATATCTGTATCACTTTTATACATGCTCTCCCCTAAAAGGATCCAGGTTATTTTACACGCGTGTCGTCATCAGACATAGCGAAGCATATTAAATTTCCCTGAGATCTCAGCTTAGTCCTTCTCATTTGCCAAGAGTAATCTGCCAGAGCTGGTTTTGCGAGTATATTCCAGCTGTAACAATAATTTAACTCCCGAGGGTAGACGGGCAGCATCCCCTAATATTCCGTGGTTGATCAGATAACTTGTAAAACTTACGCAATCAACCGTGAAATTGCGTGCGGTCTTTCAATCTAACTCAGACAGCTCTTCGAAGGATATCTCGCCCGTCTTGATGGTCAGATGAGATATGACGTTTAACCATTTAGAGCAGAGACCATAATCGATGGAGCTAATGAATTAGCATTAATAAAATTACCATTTGGTATATGACCCAATTTCAAATACACACTGCAAATCTGCTCTGTTCATCCCTTTCATTGGATTAACGTGAAAGTCACTTAGCATTAAAAATGAATGAATTGAAACTCGTACGAATTTAATGCACGCGCGTTTTCTATGCTGGTGCACGCCATATTTTATTTTCCCCACCATTAGTATACTCCCTTTGACAGATATTTTTCGAAAATCATTTTTTAACAACTGTATTCGAAAATTTATGACAGCTCATAGTCCCTATTCATATTATGCGGTATCTTCCTTCTGCACTGTCGATCGCACCTACCGAGGTGCATGTGCAATGTGCAGATGCAGAATATCATGGCCCGTTAAACGTCTAGATCGGGTACGTCTTGCTTGGCGCACCCAACACATACCGTAAGAAGGATATACATATATAGTTATCTGGCAGTACATGTGTCAAAGAGGAACATGGGATATCTTGTTGTGCTCGATGTTCAACATGGTTTCACACGATCCTCTATACTTGAGCGATAAGAGCATGCATTTCTATACGGCAAGCCGATAGAGAAAAAGTGTATGAGATACAGAAAGAGCGAGAATCTTTCCATTACGCGAAGGCGACGGTTTTACGTTCGTATACGTGGACGAAAAATATCACGAGTCGTATGTACCGCTACGTCATATCCATGCGAAAACCAGCTTGGTTTCTTATAATCCCTGTAGACCCTGTCGCGCAGTACTCCTCTACTTCTTGCTTCACTTCTCCTCCTTGTTCCTTCAACAATCCTTCTTCGCTTTTTCGCACTTCGCGCTACCGTTCTTTTTTCATCTTGATGGTCAAGATGTATGCACTGCATATAACAGGAAGTAATATTTTAGAGTTTGCTACCTCAGGGAAAAGAATGCCTTCTATAAAGCATGGTTACGAGTTGCAATTTCAAGTTTCTCAAAATGCATGCGACCCCGCATTACTAAATATAAGGTATGACGACATAGCGCCGACGCTTCTAGCGTAGGAAACGTCAGGTGTATTCGTTGCTTTAGGAAAATGAACGTATGCGTACAGCATATAGGTATCTTGTGCAAGATAACCAAAACCGAGTCCGCAAATCGATCCTCGTCACTTGACAAAGAGATAACTCTACGTCGGACAAGGTTCCCTGTACGAAACCATCCTAATGTCAGCCGTTTGTCGATTGTTTCGCCCTGACGTGATCTATCGAAGGATCTCGCTAGGATACAGGTTTAGCGAACCTTGTACGGTGCTCAAATAGGATATCAAAATGCGGCCGCACGAGGCCTTCTTGATCCGAATCCCTACGGCTGAGCTTACTAGTATCTACCATTTACATCAGGGGCGCTTCTAGCTTATAGGTACATACATCCGTACAATATCTGTGAGGTCTTTCGAAATTGTGCAAAATGTATTTCGAGGTTGTGTCTTCATTCGGTGTGGTATCCCTACTTGAAAATTTACAATGCTCGCATTGTACGATCGACACTTGCCAATTGGCCGGAGTCACTTTTTTTATTGGATATATATACACGTATAATACTTGCGCATAAAAGTACCAGTTTTATAATGCCATATAAAATAGGACGCCTATGAGAAAACCAATGATCCTGTGGGACAATTGAGAATCCTTGTAAATGCTTTCACTTGGAATGAGTACAGTGGAGATCGGAGGATCTTATGAAACGGTAGTAGAGAATTATTCTTGGCTGGATTATAGACGCACACTTTTTATCGACTGAGCTTTAATGGAGTGCGTAAAATAGTGGGATAGGAGATATTCAATTGCCGTAAGAAAAATGTTTCATTTTTTATTTCTCCATTTACCCACAACATATTACACTTTTATCCAACATGAATCTTTACTGTGTATATGTATATATGTATTTACGTGACCGAACGAAATCATGCTATTCTGGATATTCGGTATGTTATGCATTCGGTACTCGCAGCAAATCCGACGGTCTTCGGCTATCGATAGGTGTACCTTGATAGGAATCGATCATCGTCATGAATGCCAAATCAAACATACGATGCCCTCTGAGGTAGAATCTCGAACGGTAACACACCAGACTGTATGTTATTCAATGACATAACGTAATTATCGATTATTCGTTAGATACTGTTGAAGTAGTATAACTCGATGATTGGCTCTCTACTTTCGGTTCAGCCATTATCCAATTGTGGACTGTTATTTCTTAAAGTAAAATGAAATCCCCTAACCGGATTCGCTTAGTCAGTTACAGTAGTCCCTTTCGCAATATTATGCATATCAAATTTCTGAATAATACAAGAGCTGTGTGATATCCTTAAAATTGAAGTATTCAATTTAGCATTAGTCCTATTGGCAGTATACGAATAATCTTTACACAAAATATACAAATTTTTCCATACGGTAGACCTCGGAGGAAATGATATCATGATGCGTTACCGTAAGTTCATATTCGTGGAGTGTCCAAGTAGCTTTATGCAAGGATACGATTTGCTAAGTAAGAGGTATGGAAATTACAAGAGCTCTGCGCAGGAGCCAGATGAGTTTTGGCAGGACGTTAGAGGAAGGTGGAAAAGGCTAATATCATAAATACCAGCTCTCAAGAAATAGAGCTTATACATATTTATACCAGCATAATCCGCCACTCAGTTATTCATATCGGTGTCTGCCTTGAAGCAACGAGAAAGAAGGAGAACAAAATATACAGAGCAAAGCGAAGACGTTCACTTCCGTTTCTCACTATTTCCAAGATGTCGGTCACATCGTACAGAAAAAATCATTCTCTCGATCGAGGCAAACGTCCAGAAAATTGGCCGGTAGACGAAGCTGCAACGAGAAATTTACTTGCCGTCATTCACGCTTTTCTGAATTTCCGATCGACTCTCGTTCCTTTCTTCAATTCCTTTGTCCCTCACTGTTACATATGAGCAGTACTGAACTCAAGGGTACTATTATATACATATACATACGCCATGCTATACCTATCTGCAAGAAAAATTCCTGGTCGTGGATACTTTTTCAGAAAGACGTCCAGATGTTCCAGAGTCTCCTGGCGGAGCGAGAATGAAGCAGTCACGGATTTCGATTACACGTCCTAGGCAATAGTTGGAAACTCAAGTATTGATAGCGTGAACCTGTACTCAATACTGGTCATCCTTGATTGGTCTGTCGAGGCGTGAAATCGTCTTCACGCAAATTCTCCAGTGTAGTCTAAGGCTTCCCTAAGTGTTTGCGCCAAGCAGTTGGACACTGCAGCTTATTGAAGTCTCGTACTATTCAAGGGAATTACGTCAGTTCGATACAATTGTTCGGCGAATAATCGAATAAATAACAGCCTGAGAGCCGAGTGCCGATTGCTTTCATGCAACTTCAAGCGCGATGCAAAGCTCTGGCTGCATTGCAGTGTCATGCACAATATGCCTGACGTACATTGTAAATGTCTAGTGCTAACTCCAAACTGGGAACAGAGCTAGCTATAGATATACGTATACATGAAAACGTTTATCTTCCAATGGTGTTATCAATGAAAAATTTATTCTATAAATCGCTGCAGTATAAAATTGATTCGACGATACGTCACATATTTAATAATAGGAATTTTATTATAAATTTTCAGGGCATAGCTTTTTCCGGAAAATAAAAAGATTTTACTCTACGGGTGGGTAATCCTTCTGAAAATCAATATGTCAATTTTTAAACAATTGGCATACAAAATTTCACAATAGGATCGACAATCAGTCTGAGCAATTGAAGCAATCACGGTAAATGTTCTCGATACTTGATTGATTATCAATCGTCTATAGATAAGACTCTATAGCTTAGTGCTATTAAGGGTCATTATTTTTCATAATTGACATGTATTCCATTTTCTTCTAGCGACATATACATAGGCAACGTCGTTTTCGACGAAATTGTAAAAATCATACTACAGTCCTAAGAGAACGAGGAATGGAGGGTTCCAAGTTGAGACGACTCTATTAAATGGAAATATAAATTGCCTTGAGCTTGAAAAAAAAAGAGCAGCTTCTCGGTCTCATCTCGTCTGTAGGTAGTTTAGCGTGCACCACTCAATTTGCCAAGGCTAGAGCACTTCTTGAGTTCGTAGCATCATTTTACTACGTCTAGACTCACTCAGCCCACATCTTTACGAACCACCACCCCCTAAAAATACACCTGTATTTCTTTCAGGAATAATGCCCGATCGTACCATTCCAATAAAATGTAGGGAAACCCTCCAATAAAGTAGAGAGCTAAATTGCTCTTGAAACAGTCTACTTTTTTTTTTATTTATAGTCCTAATACCCGGATAGTGACTCAAGCGATTCAATATATCAATATTAATTTTTTTAAGAAAAGAAGGTACGAATTCTATTTGTAAAATTGAGTTGATTATTAATTCGATTATATCACATGTTTTTAGCGAGCTTCTCAAAAGCTTTTGAATATCGTTCACAATTACGTATCGCCAGACTGTACTTTCGACGTCTAAATCACAAATCGCTCCTGAAGGTCGGAGATAAAATTTTTCTTTGAGAAACTCAAGATGTACGAGAAAGCTCGTGTATACAAATACGTACGTTCATTCTTATCGTTCGTCTAGAGCATGCGACTTCATAAATTCCATTCTTTCTGTTGCAGGTAAGTCGTGCGGCTTGCTTTTATGTACCATATGCGATGCAGAAGCCACGTTTGTCAGGTGGAAAGGTAGGTTGAAATACAGCGACTGTTCAACCTTATATATATAATATCAAAGCAGATGTTGTACAGCAAAAGAAAATGCGGCAGAGAATTCTCGGTCATGAAAAATTATTCGAAGCGTCGAGGAATAAAGGAATAGAAGGCAATATCTCGCTTACCTTATGGATCTCCGGAAACAGGCGTTTTTGAGACTTTAAATGTGAGTTGAACAGTTGACACGAATGAAAATGTGACGCATGTCACATTCACTTACGTTGTCCTTACGTTACTTACGTCACGTTGAATCCCACGTTGAATCCCACGATAATCTCAGGCACGTATATAGAATTTTTGAGATTTCAGGATTTCTCAAAGAACTCATTATAATGATGCTGCCACAACTATTTAGCCTTAGAATTTATCAACGGCTTGATGTGAATTTATACATATAAAATTCAAACAATTCTCGCAACTAAGATTCCATAAAAATTGACACGTTCGTAGACAGTAATAATCATCATTATTTTTATTAAAAAAAAAAAATTTAATTTTGATCATTCTACGATAAAATATTCAACATTACGCACTGTATTCATGTCGTTACCACGTGTCTATTCCCGCGGTATAATTCGATTCTTTGTCAAGCAGCAGGTCGGAAAGATTAAAAAACCACAGCGATGTGCGACCATTAGAGCGTGCGTGGTTACGCAAAGAGCAGGCAAAAAAAAAGGAAAAGTTCACAACGATAAATTTGCAAATTTTTCATTACGTTAATAAAAGTCGAAGCGTTTTAGCACGATCCCCTGAAGCGCCGACGACTCCACAGCTACGAGTCAGATGGCGGAAAGAGCCAGCATCACCTCAGACTTTCGTCAGCAGATCAATAGAAGCATTACAGTATAATGGATGTTTGAAAATTTCATTCCAATACGCGTAACGCAATAAAGTATCGTAGAGAAGCGCCCATGATAAATTCACGTCTGGTCTCTAATAACGTTTCGCAATTCGCAACCGGAAATACTCAGTAAAACCACGTGGCCATAGATACAGACATTGCAGACACCGAAGACATTCTTCATATACGTGTTGGAAAATCGTCCGTAACCGTCCAAGTGCAATGATTGCGATTTGCATGCAAAAAAACTTTTGCAAGACTCGTTAGGACGAGGCAACAATGATACGGCGAAGTAGCTCGAACGATAAGACTTCCGAGGATGGCACAATTGTCCAAAATAACAATACGTTGAACAAAGTAGGCGAGATGGCCGACTGGCTTGTGTTGGTCGTAGGTCCTGGGTGCGGTAAAAGAAGGGTGAAGCAACGAGGTCGAGGGTCGCCCCGGGGCTTCATATAAACTCGCTTGGCTCTGTTGCATTGGACACTACTGGACTGAGCCGAGCTGAACCTGCTTCAACAAAGTATTACTGTTAGTAGGGGCACTGTGGTGGGAAGTATCATTATAGCTAGTAGTGCCACTAGCGCACCCAAAACGATATTTCTTTCCCTTATGGCTACCGGTATTAGTTACCTTAGGAAAAGTTCCACATAGATATAGTACTGGGTGTGCTTGCTGAAGAATGTCAGTATCAATGGAATTGGATGCAAATCGAGAACGATATTGGGATATCTGGATATCAGGATCGAGAAGCGTTAGACGGGAACAGAATTTTCTTTAGGATCAGGCGCAAGAGGGACTTTGACATTACGATAGGAAACCACGCATTCTATAATTGGAGCACGAAGCCCTCCTGGCCCAGAGAGAGGCCTCGTAAATAACGGGACTCATTTTATTTTCGTCACGCTTCGTTATCCGAAAATTCCCTTGGAATTAATTAACTCTCTCTTGAAAATAGGAACTGATCCATTACAAGAAGAAGAGTCACTGAGGGATACGATGTGCTAACTGGAATTTTCAAGAAATTTAGGCTTGACAGCGCCAAGTTGAAACTTTTTGGTACTTCATACTTTCGTACTTTGTTTATGAGAGACTAGCGGAAGAAAAACAAAATGGTAGCTACGATTCTTTCTGCATTACAATTCTGGTATCGTATCACGCTCAATCCATAATACATCTGTAGTGAGCTCGTTGAATTTTGCAGCACGTGTCGATACCACCACCCCAATGTACGATTCGACGTCGGCAAAGTCACTGCTTCCTGTCGGGAGGGTTTAACGTTTCCAATTTTACTTGAAAATACGATCATGAAATTGTTTTCTCAGAATAGAAGCGAGCATACGTGTATACTGCTATACACTATCAGATAATTAAAGGATCGATATATCCATGTACGTGGTACGTATGTACTTCGATGGGATGCAAATACGCGACTGGTAAAGTAGCGCGTACGAAAACTTGAAAAGATATCAACGTTCGCTAATCGTGGTTATGAGCTTACTGATGAAGGCTGCCGTGTGAGTGATGGCGCTTGAAGAGAATACTTGACGGTACAGGGTGCGAGTCGCGAGCTCAGAGCAGCTCGCTAAGTGCTGCAATTTATTTTACTACTTTTCGTCTCCATTCGAACTCACTTCCCTTTCCTATATAGTATATAGACGCTCCGAACACCAAAACCTCGAGCTTAAAATAATTTACACGCTCCCCGTCGGATCTCGCGGATGGAAAACAAAAGGAAAAAAAAAAAGAAAAAATGAGGGCAATAATAAATCCTGCCCCGAGGGTGTTTCGAAATTCTTAAATTCAACTAACAAACACGTGTCGCTCGTACGCGTAGACCACGTCAGATTTTTACGAATAATTGAAGACGCTTTGTTAAAAATGTTGAAGTCGATCAATCGATTTTACAAACTACTTCCTAAATCGGCGTATCAGCCGTATACGAAGATGAAATCGTAGTACTTATCGTACCGTGGAAATACTTCGTATTCCGAGTTCCATTCAGGAACACTGCTGTCATAGTTGTACGATTTCCCACCCTAGGGAGTTTCGAGGACAATGTAGAAATCCTATCTATAGTTATTTTCCTTGATTGGAAAAGGTATCGAGCGAATTTCAGGGCTGTTGGATTTTTATCGTGTTAAAAGCAAGAAATGGGGGATGAGAGTGAAAGGGGCTGCTAAATCCTAAAGCGAAATTCGTTCCTTCGGTGCGCGTGGAAAAATGCAGGGAAAAGACTCGCGCGTAATAATGTCACTTACGGTGACCACTTACATGAATCACTACATAGAGTCAAGAAGAATAACGTCTTGAGGATCGTATGGAATTATAGGGCAGTCACGGTAACGCGATTGCCATCAAAGTTCTTTAGCGAAAAACATTCCTATTCTTTCCAGGAGGCATTTATATTTTCTTATCCGTTTGCTCCCGTGTTACTTCGTTAAATCTCAACTGTCGTCTCTAGTACCCTACGCGGCCGAGCGAGACTGCGGAATTTTTGCTCGTACAATTTATAAGGCTGTTAAACTTCGTAAAGCGCTTATTACACGTGAAAGCACAAACGCTTTGCATAGCGTTTAAACGTAATATTGGAGACGGTAAAATTTCGTCGAGTATTCGGCAATAATTCGTTGGTGGATTATTTCGCGAGCAGCTGCTCGTGAAAGAATCGTGCACACTGATAATGAAATAAAGGCATAACGGTATGGCATCCGCGCCATTATTCATTGGGGATTCTCAGCGTTTTCGAAAACGTCGACGGTCGAAAAGCAAAAGACCGAAACACACTGGGCATCCCACTACCGCGTCGCGGCTTAGCTAGGAGACTCATTTTCTCACTAGCGTGCAACGAGTGATTAATTTGCCCGGCGAGCAACTTCCTTCAGACGGAAGTTCAGCAAAACTTGGCCGCAAGAACTCGCGTCGATTAATCATAAGCGCCACGTGTAAACCGGGAAATTGGTTCCTGATGACAACCGGACCGGTTCATTCGTATAATATCCAGTTCAACAAGTGGTTCGACACTCTTCCCTATCGTTGCCTTTCCATTGGCAAGACTAACATCTCAATACGTCCAAATACGAGAAATCATAGCGTCATAATAAAAAATATCGAAATCGAATATTTCATATCTCCTGTTATCGCAACACTGCTTGATCCGATGGCAGAAGAACTTTTAATCTTCAACGTAACCTAACAATGTGCTAAATTACGTTAACAAAAGATACGAGTACCTCTTCTCTCTGTTCCCTGCTTAACTCCTTTATTGACCATTGTCAAGTTTTATTACCAAAAGGAAGAATGTCTCGAGAACTTTCGTGATAAGCTTCACAGTTTCCTCAGCCCTTAGCTCAGTTTACGCAAGATCAGATCTCCTCGCGAGCAAGACCAAAGTCAAAATTTCTGTATGAGAGTATTTTTAATTTTTTTATGTTGCCTTTTTTTCGAATTTCTAGAAATGTTGAACATTGGGATAATTGAAAATATACAAAAAGACGAAAACACATCAGACTCGTTCGAAATCAAACGAGAGTAATGCGAAATAATTACAAGCTCGGTTGGTGCAGAAAACGGTTTGGAGCAAGGACAGAGGCGCCGCGATGCTTGGGCGCCGGAGGGGCAATGTGGCGTTTGCGCCGGGGCTTCCTGGGGAATAGTACGGGGATAGGTATTCTGCCGCTGCTGCCACAGGGACGGTACGAGGGTTGTACGAGGGTGGTACGCGGAAAGGCGTGGAATTGGCGAAGGCAGTCAGTGGCTCGCCGCGCGCCACAACGATCATCGGACTTTCCCGTGGAATTTTATTACGAATCTGCTCTTTGATGTTATATTAGTTGTGCAATGGAATCTGGATGGATTGAGGGAAACTTGTGATTTTGGATTATGCAAGTGGCGCCTGTGATTGCTTATGTCGAGACTAATTTTCTTTTTCTATATCAATCATGTTTTCGCTCTGGGAGACTTGCGAGAGGACATGAAAAGTGTTAATACTTATTGATATATATATATATATATATGTATGGAATTTGGTTTAATTGCACTAAAAAAATATTTTTTTAGGATTTAACACGAAAAAGTGTAACTTCAAAATATGTTCACATAAATTTCACCAATTTTGGTCGATAATTTTTATATTCAGTTTTTATTTTCTATCATGTTAATGCTTACAGATTGAAACTATCGTTGCGATGGATTAATCGAAATTACGTGTATACTTAAGTAATTTTCTATTGAATACACTGTGCTGTGCATTGATATATCAAATTCCTAAATTTATCAGTTCCGTGCATTAAATTCAGTGATTAAATATTTCTACGAATAATTTATCCATTGTATGATCATATATGTAACTCAACTAGTATAGGTGGCTGATTAATGTTAGATAGTAGCCATTAACGCATCAATGATAAAATATTGGAAACTAAATAAGTGAGTGTCCAACTAGGAAAAATTACATCTGATAAAGTCAGATATTATCTGGACCGTGTGTGTAAAATCCAAATCCAGCCCAAAATCACAGTGCTTTACTATGATCTATGATATATCTCTTTGTATGTATTTACGTGCATTTATCGTTATAGTTTCTGTGCAAAACTGCACATTATATATCTGATACTGTAACTGGCAGAGGTAACGTACACACGAAAGAGCTCTTCGCTATTCTTCCGTAAATTTCGACTATTTGACATATCGAAAATATTCGAGCGTTTGAAAATGACAGCGAATACATTTCCTGTGACAATATGAACACCCTGGCACTCTTTAGATTTATCGTTTCATTTAACCCATATACAACACGTGTATATACATCAATTTTCAATTTCTATTCAGAAATTGACGATCATTTGTCATATTCAATTCAGATGCTTACTCTGACATTCTAATAAACGTCATTGTGTTAAAATTTAGACACATGCCAATTCGAATTTAATACATAATTATTCGAGAATCGTTCGAGGATTCGATAAATTTTTTTTTCTTCGAATTGTATAACAAAAAAGTGTTCTTTGAAATACTTCAATGTTTTTTATGAGAATTTTATCAGTGTCAAGTATTCCGATGTAATATTGGGAAGTCAGTACAGTAACTGCTTATCTGTGTCCGATGTAAGTTTCGCATATTGCATTTTTCATAGAGTCGAGAAATACGCAGAGTATAATAGTACGATGGTCGATTTTATTTATATCGACACCAGTATTACGCTAGGTTTATTGAGCTGCATATTCACGAAAAGAACATCACGTTGCACGGGAGATAATGAAAGTTGGCTTTTTATAAAGAATAAGCGCAGACAGTAACCACTAAGCATTAACCAAGGTTCCGGGAAGCTGAATAGCACGATATAACGAAATAGCTGGTATGTCGTAAAAATCCTGGATATTTCGAAAGCCACCGTCGCGTGTCGTAAATTCGCATGGAAAACTGACATGATCATTAAAATGCAACCCCGGGACGGAGTTAGTCGTTGCGAGTGAATTAATGCATTTTCGCGTAGACGCATATCTCTTCGCCAATTCTCGCGATTTTAGATGTGGGCGGAAACATACGAGAGGATAGTTATATGCGGGTGAAGAAAAAATATTCGATCGTCCTAGTGACGTTTATGGCCATTTCGCGCGAAAAACCAACCAGACAAATTGTTCGTATTGGGATAAAAAAATACATTGAAACATCGAATGCCGCTCGTGAAATCGAAAAACCTGACAGATGATATACGTTCTTTTGAAGAATGGGCCGAAGATAAAAAATGCCGGACTTGCCCTTTTCTTTTTCTCAAATCGTAGAGAAAGGAGAGAGGGCAGTAGAGGCTAACATATTTCCATAAAATTCACACCCCAGTTACTCACGTATGAACTAGCTCAACCCATTTTACAACACGAGCAGAATTCACTTTAACGACTATGCACTGGGATGCTGCATTCGTTAAATATTTTTATATGCAACTTCAGGACTTATTTTGCATAAGACAACAATAGCTTCCTTTCGGTAGTAACGGATTAGATAGACATGCGTTTGCATTGCTCCGATAACATGTATAGTATCCGAAAGTGAGAATACTAAATTTTTTATCTTAACCGGAACTCATTCCACGTTTCCAATCAATCGAACGTGAATAAGAAAGCGACCTCCCATCCCCCCTTTACACTCGATAGATTTTCATAAATACTGAACTTTACGAATACCGCGTTTGCACCTATGCGAACCGATCGAAAGTTTTCAGTCAGAATGCCGATTCTCGTTTCACGTGTTTGTCGTCAATGTCGACAGGTGAAAACTTTGCAAGACATGAACTCGGCTGCGACCACTTGACCTGAAGGCGCAAACGACTTTTCCTCATACTTTATATACTTTCCAAGCACGAGTATATGGGTGCATATTCATATAAAAATTTGCATACGATTATATCGATCTGTCAGGATAGTGGAAATTCATACCTTTTGTGACTGGCAAAATGAATAGTAATACTGTTGTATGTATTACTATATCTTATCAGCGAAAATTTGTCCTTAATGATATATATACGTCGACCACTTCAAGACTTTGTACTTAGGATAAGTAGGACACATTGCCCATTATTATGAGAGCTGTTTGATATGCAGCTTAATTGGCTCAGTTCTTTCAGTCTTCCCCAAGTCCATGTATAATTCAATCAAAAAGCTAAGCGTCGAGATTGGTGATTATCCCTATATCTATTGGAAATACGGGTGTGCTCTGTCAAGTCAATGTTTCAATTTTTAATGGAATCATTTTGCATGTCAACAATGGTTCCATAAATTTATTGATATTCAAATTGTAAACACTTACGTAAGCTATGAATAAAACTTAGCAAATTTTTATATAAAGAAATCGTAAAACTCTTTCTCGCCCGTTACGATGGTGATTTAAGATCATTTCACTTAAACCAATAAGCAAAGGTTTATCGATTAGTCTACGAAAGTCTCGGGACCTAAGGATGTTAGTCTCTGCCATAACAGCACGGCGTCCAATTTCGAGTAAAGTGATAAATTCAATTTCAGTTGGACCAGCCATTGGGGAAGGAGCCTGAAAAACAATGCTTCACGGGTGTAGATACGTAGGAAGCATGACGTATTCACAGAAGGGATAATTGGAAGAGCACAATTTAATTCGATTTGACTATCCTGTCAGGTTGATCCATTGTTTAATGACCAATATAAATGTGCCAATCAATTAAACTAATTCAAATACCATTTGGCGCGAGTCGCTGCACTCGAGCATTGCTCTTTAGTGAAAAACATTTCACGTTGCACACACGGAAAATTTCAACTAAAATGTCACAGGCGCAACAGCCACTGACCTACTAATTATAGTATAAATTCGTCAAATAACCCTTTCACATACCAGCAAGCATCATTAACCGAAGCCGAATTGGTAACAATTGAAAAACAAAATGCAACAATTACAGTTGTAGCCACTAATTAGTGCCTATTACTACAAAGGCATCTCCTGCCTCCAAATTCCTCGTAGAGATTCAATCATCGAATCGTTTAAAAATATTAACGAATCGCATCGTTACTACCATTTCATCAATTAACGTTATTCCATTACGTTGTTACGCGATTCCCATGTTGCGAGTAAATATTTCTCTATAGCAACAAGGGAGAACGATTTCGGCGAAATTTAACCAGCGCATAATTCCTCGCTGAAAATCGCTTATCTCTACTTTAATTGCTACTGGAAATTGGATCATAATTCGCACAGTACTTCGGGCTTAATTACCTTCAAAGGAAACGCACTATAATCCGTACCGTATTTATGTACTGTTGTTATCGAGACAATTGTTATTAATTTATGCAAATTATTTCAATTCCCCATTTATTATATCTATATAAATTTCTCAATGAAATCCTTCGCATCCTTTTAACTGGCACGTTTTATCTCTAAAATGAACATGTCTTTGGTATAAGCCAAAGGGTTCTACCGCTTATGAACAGATAGCGAAGGTTTAGACACTTTATGCACCGGAGTGGAATAAACGTGAATGTTTGTGCCAGTGCATCCTAGAACTGGGAGGCCGCGACTACTTGAAAGTACAGGAAAGCAAAAGGAGAATCGAATGGCCGCCAGAAAGTTCGCGGTTGGTTCGCGTTCCTTAGAACTCGCTCTTGGGTTTCATACTAACTTATGCAAGCTAAATCTCCGCAAGACCATCTCCCTATTTCATTCTGGTTCATATTCCAGTTTCCCTTTCCTTTTTTTTTTTTCCTCGTAACAGCCATAGCATCGTGGCATTATACCATCCTTTTATTTCTCACCTTTCTAGGAACGCCAAAGCCTTCTTCTCAGTTCTATATGGATATAACTGAGTCAACTTATACTCTGTGACCTAATTCTTTGGTATTACGCTAATGAAGAACTCCTAATAGCACCTTTAACGTACAAAACGTAATATTTGGGTTATTTCAAGATTTTACTATTCGAGCTCGATGTATGTATTTTGAAAAAAATTCACTGATCTCGCACTCCGTGCAACCAACGGAGAACATTAAGATGTACGATACAAGATTTCAAATCGAGATATAGGAAATTCGCGAAACATAGGAATTCTAGAAATTGTCTAATTCTGTGTCATATATATAAACATATATCCCCGCTATTCTCACATAAATGGCGCACTAACATTAACAGAATTTGTGAATTGTGCACTTTCACAGAATCACGCGTTAGCAATATCAGAATTTCAAGCGTTATCCATTTTCGTGACGATTTTCGTGACTTATCATTTTCCCTGAAATACGACCTAATAAGCATCCTAATGTTAAAATATGTATCATCTTCTCTAATCGTTTTACGAGACCCTATAGCATCTTTTGTTACCTTACACACAGAATACTGTGTTACCAGCGAATAGTGCTCTTCGCTTGTAAAAAAAAAAAAAATACTGACAATGATGTCGGAAGTACAGAGAAAAATTTTGCAACGTACACGACACCCACTATATCCCGTAGATCCAACGTTTTTCAATGCCAGCACTATGCAAACAATGGTTTACAGTATTTTGTTCAATTTCGCTTGAAACGCGTTTCATGTAAAGGATCCCAGGCGTTCATCATCGAACTAAATCCGTGTTAAGCAACAGCCATTCTTCGTTCCCCCTGAGAATTGCTGGGGTTTAAATACACAGACTACACATTGTAAATGGCCAAGCGCAGTGCGAGCTTAGGTTCCTATGTGACAAACGCTAAATTCTCTATTTCTGTTCGGCAGCCTGGGGATTGCGGATTATACTTAAATTCTGTTCCTCCTTTTGGTGCGGTTCCAATAACAATTGCATTGAATGACTCTGCGCGATTTTGCATCGTGCTGGTGATTTACGCCGCGTATTTTCCAGCCGAATGCGAAGGGGCCAGATTAGCCAGGTCGAATGTTATCTTTGAGATATAAGTCTGATGCTTGGCTGAGTGTAGATATTTTCCTTCCATGGCGGCACTATCTTCGAAAGGGAACGTTAACGGGCTCGTAAAGTATCACATAAATCAGCTCCACATATCTATAGTTGTAAAGAAATCATAAAACTGAGTCTTTACGGAAATGATACCTGAGCCAAGATAAATTCTCCACCCTTTGGCACCACCATTCCTCTCTTACGAAATTGATATCTTAGCTTTGCCTTCTATTTATCATGAAGTTATATCCCTGAACGTTTCTCATTCGTTGGTCACTCGCATAAAATCCTACCATAAGAATAGAGCGAATATATTTACTGCGTACTTTCGACTTCTTTTCCACGTAACATTAAAACTAGCTGAAAAAATAAGAACTTGTAACGTTATTCGCTTTGGCACTTTTTTTTCTTTTTTTACCAATATAATCGGCGAATCCACCGGTGAAGAATGTCCCAGTAAATGTACGTGTTCACGTAAATTATACTATATTAAGTATTCATTTACTGGTGGATTAAGTTTATATTGAAGAGTAAGTAATTGGGACTCTGAACAGTTGAAATTGCTTACGCCAACTCTCATAGCGAGTTGAGTGACGTAAATCCAAACGTCAAATAAGATCTCATCTTCCACTGGAGATATCTCGAAGCTCAGATAACTTGGATAACTTTCAGTTTTGCGATAACAATCCTGAAGACCCAACCAATTTACGTGGCCATTGTTCCAAGGAATCGCAGATACTTTTCTCACTTCTTTTGGACGCAAAAATTTTTTTGAGCTGTTTCAAGAACTTTCCGCGTCTCTAATCTCGCGATTATTTCAAATATCAGAGGGAAATCTCTATACATATTATTGGTGTGATTGATCGAAATGCTATTTTTAATATCCTAATAGATATAAAACTTATGTTCGCTTCATGCTATAATACTGTACTTTATCCAATTTCACCATACATGCTAAACAAGATCCGTGATCTCCGGAGCACGTGATATATACTATATCTTGACACATATTTTGACTTTGAATTTCTGAACGAAGTAAAATCGATGGATCAAAATAAGAGGAAATAAAAAGAAAGGAGAATTTACCAATAGGCTGAAATATCCGTGGAAAGCCGCGGTAATGTTCCAATAACGATAAGAGTGGTGGCATCGTAGCCAATTTGAGTGGTGAATGGGGCAGCTAACGGCGGGAAGCCGAGGTCGGCGCGCTTGTGTCCCAGATAACCTCGGTCATTTAAGCACAAAAGTTTAAAGTATATTGTCCGTACCGATATTTTCTCATTGGTAAGGAGAGGAATATGATTTATGTTTGGAATCTCAATCGATCCGCTACTAACGATATAGGAGGGGTTGAGTCTTCTTGAATTTCAGGTTTTCCGGGGATGGTTATGCGTTCGTATGATACTACTTTCAGAAAAGGTTACATTTTTCTCAAGTAGGGATATAAATACTGCCTACCTCTATACGCCGAAGTGGACTTAACGGCGTCCTTTTTTCACCCTCTTGATAAGCATTGCACGTGACATCAATAAACCTCGACTGGATTTTACGTAAGAAAGGGAAAGAAAAAATGGCTCTGCACTTTATTATTCGATACTGGGAACGTAACTATATATTCAAGAGCATCAGAGTAATCGATTCTTTTTCTCACCGTTTCAAAAAGTTAGCATTTCTCACCAAATTCGATCACAGGCTCGAGTAGAATTTGAAAAGATTTCACGTGGTTGTATATTTTTCTGATCGAATCCTACAGCGATTTTAACGCTAGCCCATAGAATATTTAACGTAGTAATTAACTAGAATGGTCTCCGATTTACCGTATCGCTATTCTCGGGATGAATGTCCGTAGGCTCTATACTCTAGGATATTCAGGATAGTGATCGTATTACGGTGAGCCAGGACTATGTACATACCTAACGGCTATACCTGTCACCGTATACTCTAGCGAAGCCACATAAAGCTGGTGGCTGCAAGGGAAAAGGGCCAGAGATACACTTTGCCCTAAGAGAGAATTAATTAGTATCATGCTGCCGATGTTATCTGGAGGTTCATGAATTGCTAGGAGGTGGATTTACTTGCTTCCTTCCAAGACACTCATCGATTCGAATTATGGCATAACTTATAAGTACTTCAGAAATCATAACCAGCTCGTTGAAGTTCTTCATTTCAAGTGAAACAATCTTACTTATAACAATTACGAGCAACCAATTGCTCAAGATCCTTGTTATCATCCTAGTCATTTTCGTACCTACATTCCCATACAATATTCCCTAGGGATGCCAATTCCCTATTTAACGATCGCCCCTGGACACGTACATGTCTATCACGTTGACCAATACGTTGAAACTGAGCTTCGTAGCTTCATAGTTCTGTCTCGCAACATCTGTCAGTCTGGACCATAGTACGAATATGATTTGCATTTCGTATGCAGACTGAGTATCCTCTTCGGCGTCCTTCCGGAGGTCGATTTCCAAAGTGCCTATTTTTTAAACTTTGAACCTAAAGCACTTAACGTAGTCTACCTCTGGCAACGGTATACTCCCGATGTCAGGAGATCCTCAACTAGGTTGCAGGATCGCTTGGCTGAAGGAGATAATTGCTTAGCTCGGGATGACAAAGATAACAGTAAGGGATGCTACCCCTGGAGCAAGCAGCATCTTTGCCGTAGCACGTGCAGGGGAGGTTCAACCAGGAGTCTCTAAGCCTCCAGTTCTCCTTAGTATACCCCTTGACTTCGTGCAAGGTTCCAACCTAGAGAAAGTTCATAGAGTCCTTAGCATAAGCACTTAAACGGTAGGGGCTCATGCCAAACTGCATACAGAACGTACCTATAGCTGCATACCTACGTAATCCCATGCTGTAGCGAACTAATTATGCGGTTTACCTCTGTTCCAGTGCCATCTATCCTTTGCTACTCTCTATACGTTCGCCCATCATTCCTCGGGTTTGGGTATTAGTTATCTCGTGGTGTAAGCACGATTTCTAGGTGCGTTTCACGAATTACGCTAATACGTAGCTTGTATAACCTTACATAAAATCAATACTTGCTGTCGACACGCATCGCATCTATATGTATACGGTTTCAATGTCGATATATGTAGATCAGTATATGTATATCGTGCATAGTATATAACAGGGTGGTATGTATACAGATACCTCTGCAAATGATCTATTAAATTTATGCGAAGGTCGAACGAATCCTTGTGAAATCAATTGGACAAGTTTCCAAATTTCTTTTCTTCGTACTTCGGATCAGACAATCTTCTTGCTGCTGGTATAAATATTCGAGCTCGCAGGACAATATAACTTCCATAATCGCGTAATTCCCGTGATGCAACGAGCTTGGGACAACCCACCTCCTACGTTGCTCCGGTTATGCATCACCCTAACGGATGCTATGTCCTACCCATTCCTGGACCCGTTCTCCCTTTGGGAGGTGATGCTAACCACCCACTGGCCCACATCCGCCATACTTGCTGGCCCCTTTCCTTCTTCTCTTGAACGTTCTGCTTGGAAACGAGCGCCGAGCAACGCCAGGAAGATGTTTCAGCTATGGCTCTGCCAAAAGTTACGAGAATAAAGTAAACTTTATGACACTGGGATTATATACAGCCGCTGTCGTACTGACTCTGCCCATCTACCGGATACACATTGTTGCACGCTCCACGTTATGTATTTTACTTACATACTCCGTGTACATGAAGTTTGAGGCTATTTTGCCGCTGGGCGATGAACACACGTTTGGTCCAGGAGCAAAAAGAGGAAGTGACGGGTGAACCGAGTCAATGTTGCATTTAAAGTTTCGTTTGAATAGTTTTTTTCCTTTTTTTAAATTTCAAATGTCAGTCAGAAATATCGATTTTTTTTTAAACATTATTAAAATATCGTTTTATGCTTTATTTGTGATATTTAATCGAAAGATTTGAACTGTTATCCGGAAAATAATTTACACGTGATATAGGTTACGGATATGCATGATACAATGTATAAAACAAACATACGGTAAACGAAAGCTATACATGTGTTTATAGAACAATTAACTACCATCTACTTAAACTCACATGTGCACATAGGTTGTATATTACCATTAGGTAAATATGTTTATTACTTTCAGTAGCATACCAAGCATACGGTGTACATAAATATATATTTAACGTGTTACTCTAAAATATACATAAACATTAATCTATATCTATAAATAGCAAACACGTATGCAGTAGTCTAATTAAGTTTGTAAGTAATGCTTACAGTGGTCGAAAGCCTATATTCTGGCGAAAGTAATTAATGGCCAAGTATGAGCGACGCATCAGGGTGATAAAAATATCAAAATAAGGGTAATAGCATGTTGCATTATTAATTCGAATGGATGTCCGCCATTCGGGAAACTCCAAGTTTTACCGAGGCTGCCGGGGACTCCAGTGCAAAACTAGTTCGCGTTTGTAATATGTAGCTAGCATAACCCGAATATACACTATGACCACATATTATTCAGACTGCATATGCAACGATGCAAATGGTGCATTTAGTTGGATAAGGGAATGCCGGAAGTATGAGAGGTGAAATATCAGATAGTTGGTTACACTATTGAGCACTCCGCAGGATTAACTCTTATATCATCCAAAGCGACATGGCATCCGATATTACACCAATTAATAATAGTAAGTGGCTATTACATGCCACTGACTTGAAACAATATTTCAGTACATTGTAAAACGGCTGCCTCCTTCCTACGACGAGCATTACTTTTTTTTCAGCAACCTATTTATATAAATACCACAATTAACCACGGCGATGACAACAATTTCCTAATGGAATATCCTTCGTGACGCATGCGATGGATTTTGTTAGACTTTACATAAAGTACGCTGACGAATATCTATATAGATCCTTATTGAGATTTTCAAAGAGAAAATTTTAATGATTTATTTAAATTCTCTCGAATTCGAGGACTTTGAGTTTTCGCTAGTGAAGTCCAGGTTAGTTCTGGGAGACTTCGTTAAAACTGTCCTTAATAAGGACGCTGATCTCATCATCTCTAAATGTTGAGAATACTTTGCTTTCACGACGACCGCAGTCGCCGCAATATTGTACCTGGTGCAACCGGTAGAAAGAATATTAAGAAAAATACGAGTATGATCCAATGTAATTAGTTTCTCCAAGAGATTACCGTATTGCGTCCTTTTCTGTTTGGATGCTTCCGTTTCTGGGAAGTTGCCGCGAGTAATAGGTGCAGCTATACGTAGATTCTCATTTTTCCTGCAGCGCCTCAGTTGAAACTTCTAATAAGCCGCAGTTTGTTCACATTAAATTAGATTGTTTTATATATCTCAGACACCGTATCTCGTTTATCTGCATTGCGAGTGCAGCTTTACGTGCTAATGCAGTAATTCGATTTCGTCTCACGCAACCGCCGTTCGATCCCCTTAGAAGTCGCGCATCGATTCGATTGCAATAAAACCCGAATAAGAGGGTGACGCGAAAAGAAATGCATCTGCATTAAGAGTTCAATACCCTTCATGCTAAAATTTTAAGTCCTAGACGATTCCGTATTGCTTTAATTTGTCAGGCACTGCTGCACTCGGCCAAATTGGCTGTTCTCGGTGGATGCAGCAATGATATGTCACGCGAATGATACATCTATAAGTATAGGCATTCTGTACACACACATATATACATATATATATATAAAGAATATAGAACCTCTTATAGCATCGCCTTCGAATTTATCACCGTTGAAAACAGTCGAGTGTCCTTACTCTGAAAGAAATCTTGGCCATGAATCAAATCTGTAAGTTACGATTCCTACATATGTATATCAATTCCGCAACGACCCGATTATCGGTCTGGCAGAACGCTTGCGCAGCATTATATTTTTTTGGATTTGCGCCAGCGATACAATATCCTTATAAAAAGAATATACACTTGCATAATTCGGATTAACAGCGACTGTAGAAAGTCTAGGAGTCGATGAAACATTTCTTACGTATTTATACACATGAGCTGTTCGAATTATACATATATACGTCATGAGAGGTATATTCTGCATATATTCCAAGTTCACAGGGTCACGGATACCAGTACCATGTATATATGTATACCGGTATAAGGTTGTGATAGGTGCAAGGTATATATCCTTTGCGTATAAAACCTTTACCGCCGTGTCTGCACCGTACTCTACACGCGTGATTACGTTATCCGAAAAGCCCCGATCTCGTCGTTACGGGAGGAAGGAAAACGAGCGCCTGTTGGAGCGTCATTACCCCACGCAACCTGACGTTCCAACCAGCGAAGCAATTTGTTCAGACCTTAATGGGTTCCTGTGGAAAACGAGGATGGGGTTAAGTACGCAGGAACGTTCTCAAATGCATTTGAAAACTTTGAGTCTCGTATTTTACGTATAGACGTAGGTATCGAAAAAGAGATAACTTTATGCAGTATATATTGTAAATTAATCCACGATTCGTCGCAGTAGCAACACCCATTAATTACAATACATTAGTGGGACACTTAACCAGGAAACGCAACTCCACACTGGACGTTTAGGGTGTTTGGGGAATATAGATATTGCTGGCTTTATTGCGGATGACTGCACGGATTAGACGGAACTATGTACAGAGGCTCGTTATTATTAACAGGATTTAGTTTAAGCACGTACTTCAGCTCGTTTTAATATATGGACTGCCATCAGATTTTGCCGATACGACCGCTCCTCGTGCCATTTTTATGTCTAATTGCTAATTCATGGGAAAATCACGTGTGTAAATTCTAACTTTAAACTTCCCCATGGTGGCATTGCACGGTAATGATCGGGACCGATACTGCCCATTAAATTCATGACAAACTGTGTATTGAATTGTTACATGTTATATGTACATATATGTATATGTCTGCTTGCTGGATATCACCAGTTGGATTTTATCAGGATTTTTGATAAAAGTCACTCTATTCATCCCATTGGGATTTTTCATTTGGCTTGCTTGCTCTAGTTTTAAATTCGTATCAGTCTAATGGGATGGGTTAGTAATTTTTGCAAAAATATAAGTATCCCTGTGAACCGTTTTAGCCCTAGGGCTAAAATATCAGCTGATATTATACGACTTTCATAATTACGTTTAATTGGGTTTATTAATTCTCCGATTTTTTTTTTAAATTATACATCTTCGACGAATGTAATGAACATTTTTTCAGAAAATAAAATATTACGAATGGCTATAAGTTTTAATATTTTAACGTAAGTCAATGTCTCTCAATCAAAATTTCACTTTCGATTTCTTCAGGATGTTTTTAAAACATTCTATAACTCGGATGAAATAAATTTCGAAGTATTTTATACGTCAGAAGAATACATATTTTGCGTTATACGTTTTGTTCCGCGGGTCTGCGGTTATGTCAGAATTTTCAATATTTCGTCGTTCTCAGAATGGCGGTCTAAATCATCCTTCAGTCATTTTTCGCTTCCCTAATCTGGGTTCAATTTCTCATATGTTCCCAGAACCATTATAAACCCTACGTTAACGTTCCTCAGACACATTCAATATGCATAAATAAAGCTATTATTCATAACATCGCGTTCGATCAGGCTTCGCCGATCGGTAACAACGAGGCTTTCCGAGCATTTGATCTCGTAGAAAGGAAAATACAACAGACTTTCTGCTGTACGAGATATGGGAGAAGTTTTTTTTTTTTCTTCCACGGATTAAACTGGACGAGAAAATCGATGAATGGCGGAAATGGTTAGGCAGTTCTTCATAAAGAGATTAAGAAAATGTTTATTTCTTCTTTTCTTTCTTACCTTTTGTTTTTCAAGGTATTTCTTATCCCCTCGCGTGTTTCTATAGATCATGAGAACGAGATTTTCGAAAAGCACATAGTGTATATACACCTACATATATACATGCAATATGTAATATTATTTGCCATGTAGGTCGATGGCAGCGTGTAAAGCAACATTTTATAGCGAACGGCCTCCAACTATTATGAATGGCTGAATGAACGTGGGTTGAACTGGAAAATAGCGAATAGCTAAGCCTACCCCCATTAGCTAGATGAGGTATTAAAGTCAAGTTATTACTTAAGGACGATGTGTGAGATTTACGGGAGTATTATCTGGTATTAGAGACTGATTGTGAGACTGGAAATTGGATTTTATCCAGAGATGCGTTCGCAGTCAATTAATATTTTCATAAAAGATACATGATGATCGACAAATAACATTTCGCCTTGAGTAGTTAAAATTTCCGACTAGAACTCGGTGTATCATCTGTGCCTGGACCTTTTCACTTTATAAATTTACTTGATAAGTTTCACATTACGACAGCTTATCGTACCTTGAAAAAGGTCGCAACTTTTTCCTTTAATTTTCATTGGTTACGTAATCCCCAAAGTATTAAAACGACAAGTACTCAATCGAGCTCACCCTGATATTTGGCAAGTCCATAGAGCACCGTTAACCTAATCGATTTTTCCAACCCCGATCATTGGCAGTGTCACATTAACCAGACCAGCATTTTTCATTTAACACACGATTGAACACCCCTTAAGCTTTTAATGAATACCAGCCGTCAGTTACTGGATAAGCGAATATATCTCGTTTAGTCAGCCATTTTTGATTTTCTGACAGACAGAAAATGTGACGTTGATTATAATACCATTTTGATGAATGTTATATTTATAATGAGATATAATACATATGGAATATATTTATGCACTATGCAGGGAAATCCAAATTGAAATTCGATTTTTGAAAAAAAACTGAGACCGTTTCTTTATAATTGAAATGGAATGTAAGAAATAGAGTCAACTTATAATATAAAGGTCAGTGAAGTGCCTATTCAATCACATTTACTGTGTAAATATAATACATAAAATATCAGTCTCCAGTTTACTTCTATCCATATCGGACTTCACTTCAATCAGTGATATTACAGAACAAATATATTTATTATTCTTGAAAAAGACACGGGAGTGATATATTATCTATACTGCTCTCAATGTGAATAAAAAATCTAATATATTGCGCTTCATCCTCCCAGTTGCTTTTCACGCGAGGGACAAAAAGAGCGTCCTCTCTTTCTTTACGATAACGTATGAAAAAAATAGGACGAGGGTTAACGACAAAATACACAAACTCCTAATTTTTCCCTTTATAATTCTAGCGTGTTAGGGGTAACCCTGCAGACATAATCAGGATGATAACTTTCACCAAAAGTACTATCTCCTACATTCTTCTCAGCATGTCCTCGTTTACAGAAGGAAAAGTTCATGTGAATCAGAAATTACGGTGACCCTAGCGACCCCTCCATTTGGCGAGGATGTCGTAGGCAGTTTTCTCGACCGTTTAGAAAATAACGACAAAAGAGAAAAGTAACGAAGCCTAAGGGATTCGCACCTATCATTGATAAAGTTCCTTATCAGTACTTTCCTGCTGGAGTACAAATGGACCATGATGACCTTACGAATAGCTCGACTAATTGATCAAAGCGGGCTCATAGCCGCTTTTTTTTCATCTGGTCACACTAAAGGCGATAATGCAAAACGCGACTGTATACCTATAGGGAGGTCGAGATTCGCGATAATTTAATACCAACCTTTTCCCCAATGGCAAAAGCCAACGAGAAGTACGGAATGCACAATGGCGCGCAGTCTAATAAAAGCGGCCTTTACCCTTGCCAACAATAGCAAAGACTTCTGGAAGTTTGCCACCTTCTACACTCTGGCACCTCTGTGCAGCGTTGAACTTGTTAAACATTAATTTTTTGTTGCCATGGCATTACTTTATCTCACATTAGCTGTCCTCTCCTATGGCGAACTTCACAGTGCGTGAAACTTTGCTAATGCGAGCGAAGCGTAAAGTCGGATTTTCCCGCGTGAAGATTCTCTGGCGGATAGAAAATTTATAACTGGACGCTTACATATATATTTTTACGCTTAACGAATCCGGTGTACCTAGCGAAATATACACGCAATGTAACCAACATCGATCACGCTGAATTGTCAAATTCATATACGTACCACCCGAAGTCAGCTGAAGTTAGGGTGCCGGTTTGATTCTTATGGTAAAACCATGTTCAGGTGGCTCGTTCAAGCTGAATAAACGTATATGTATAATGTTATCGCTTATATATAGACACGGCATAACCAGAGCAGAATCCAACAGAATTCTCATCGAATAGTCATAAAATATTCAATCCATTACTTGCATTTCCGGAATGCTTAGCGAGCATTATACGTGCGCGCATGTATGAAAACGCAATACGGAAATGAAAGGAATAAGAAAAATGCAGAGTTGAAAGATGGTAGAAAGTAGAAGAAATAGATCAGCAGCAATCTTAATAATGCTCTCATTTTTCTACCGATCCATTCACTATTCGATCCTATTACCACGACGTGTAAGCTATTTGCTAGAATCCATCTACTTCTTCTTTAATTCCAGTCAAATGCTTTTGGACGAGGTGGGGTTCACTTGGGGTGGAGGGGGGTAGTTTCGATTCACACGCGGAAATGAACTGGCAGCCAATGCCGACTAACTTGGTTAATTTAACGGATTAAGTATCCCGAAATTCGATCACGTACCAGCCTAATTACGGAAATTACAAGTCGCCCTTATCCAATCGTTCGATATTAGCTTTCGCGTGTTCTCCATATCCAAAGGCTCGACGATGACCCGACTTGATTTTGCCACAGCCTCTGAATTCAAGCTTCTCTCACGAAGCGGCATTCTCACCGGATCGATACTTGCTATACCTCACGCGTTTCAGCTTTCTTTCCAGTGCTTCATTTCTTATAAGATGGTCTCTTGCAGACCGCGAAAGAACAAGAGAAAGTATATATGTATATATATGGGTGTGTGTGTGTGCGTGTGTGTGTGCGTGTGTGTGTGTGTGTATATACCATATATATACTTCGAGACACGAGAACGTAGAGCGAAAGATAAGTCACGCTTGGCAAACTCGAAAACAGCGTCCATATAAGCTTGGCTTATCGACCGACACGCTGCGCAGTGACTGCAAGTCGAGACGGTAGCTTATCTGAAAAAAAATGATAAAATTTAAGAAAATATGAATTTTTACATTTCTTAACCTTAATCAATTGAATTCTATTCACAAATCATTCCGCTTTGACGAATTGGCTTATAATGAATGTAAATATGTTAAAATTAAAGTTTATTATCATTATATTCATAATTATTGACTTCCACAATTTTTTATTCGTTATTGAAAATTGCAGAGTACCGTAAATATTTAACAATGCCAATATTACTGTTTTACATGATATAAAATTCGCTATAATATTTGCAGAATTTTCTTCTTATGCAAATCGTATAACGTAATCGCCTCAAATTAATCAGAGCAACGAGTTATTTCATTATTCTTTAACTACAATTGTAGAATACGAATAGTATGATATAACGAAGAATACTGCTCAAGAGTCTCTGGTATTTCTCGTCCTTAAAGTTGATAACGACATTCGAAACATTTAAAAGCTACTTGAATAGTCTAAGCCAAGTACTACTGAAACAGTCAGTGATATTGTTTATGAATATTCCCATCAATTTCACATCAGTACATCACTATAGGTTTCGCACTGGAGTATGCGTTCCTTAATGGGCTAGGTGCTGTATAAACCAAGTTTTATGCATGAAATTCTGAACGATGTATTTTGAAAAAACCAATAATTCAACTCGCGAGGGAAACTAATAATTGTCACTCCATATTAACTCATCTGAATTGCATATATGCTAAAATTAGAATACGCCACTGTTAACAAACAAAAAATATTTTAAAAAATTCATAATCATCACGTCGATTACCATTAAGAAGACCCTGGACTATGTGACTGTATCCCAAAAAAGTAACGTTAAGTATAAGAGCGTAAAAAGTCAAGAAAGGAAAAGGAATGAAAAAAAAGTATAGGTTAATTACAAGTGCGACAAGGGAGCAGCTGGAACCTTTATTATAAAAAAAGGACATACTCCACCTTTTTACTAGGAGCAAAGTAGAAAAGCTCATGGTGGGTGGATAGTTTTTGTACACATAATTTGCATACTATTTGTATAAGCAGCAATGCATATGCATATTGTGCATTCAAGGAGTCGGTGCACTAATTAACGTTAGCAGGGTAATAGTCCGTAATTAGCATCGGTACGCACGTAGGGTTGTTTCTCAGTGATATCAATCACGGAATATCCACCCTCTAACGAATATTAAACTCCACGAATTGTATAAGAGATTAGGGAGCAAGGGAGTCCGAATATCATCAGACCTGTAGTTACTTTGATCTGCATAGGATTACTTATGTTGGGTAAACATAAATGAGATCGGACATATAGATTCTCACGTGAGTCCTCAAAAATTTGGATGCTGCACTTGGACTGATTTATTGGTGATGTAAAAATAATTATTAGTATATTTATCATTTTTATTGTACTTTTCTTTTATACGCGTGTATAATTTGTATTTAGATTTATATTTTGTTTGCTTTGCTATTTTGTGAAAGCGTAGGTAAATAGATACTTCAATGGGGCCGCTTAATCGCAGAATTAATTTAGTTATTTAAGATTCGAATGCAGTTCGTACTGAAAAGTTCTCAACGTAACTGGATTTAACTTTGCGAGTATACAGAGATGGGACTAATTAACGTGTAACATGTATGCTCATGCATGCGGGGAAGATTTACTTGCATTTGAAATTTTGCCCAACTAGGAAATGGATGAACGCGTATGAGAAAGAGAGAGGAAGAAAATGTAGAGAAGTAATGAAATGTGAATTTTAATAATAAAAGGTCTAGTGATTTTATTCAAAATTGTAACTTTGACGAACTAGGTTGCCTTTAGCTGCATTAATTTTTCGAAGTTGCTCGGATCCTGGATAGAACTTCGGAGTCTTTGAAATCGCAACGGCGGAATTCACAAAGGGTAAGGGAGATGAAACTCAATATGATTTTAATTCAGGTTGTTGAGGGGTGCGTAATCCAATTTCCGGCATACCGTACTTTCGACGTCGAAAATAAAAGTGATGCTTGAGATCTGCCCCAGGACGATTGCATGGGAACGTTGTTATTTATGGTTGAAAGGGGAAGCCTGATCGAAAAGGATCATTGAATTATATTCAGTGACATATGTTGCTTCAGTTTTACTTTCCCGTATGAGTTCTATTAATTACTGTACAATCGTTACCATATTTCACTGGATGTGTTGGATAGTATATATATGGTAAATTCCCATTTTTACCCTCAAGGAAGCGCAATATTGCACGCCATGTTTCCGTGTCGTTAGTATAGATCAGAAATAGGGGTGAGATTGAAAAAAGAAACCATGAAAATAACAATCATTCGATAAAATTTCTTCCACTCGTAGGATCTCCGACATGGATTCATAAATTCATATTAAATTTTTGCATCGTCCTACATCAGGGAAGCCCAATGTCAGATGCCCTTTTACGAGAAGCTATTCGTCTTCCACGAATGTCGAATGTCACGTGCTAAAATCTGTTTAAAAGGTTTCTTATTCAAGATTTTTTTTCTTGCTTTTTTTTACTGACAAAGCGAATGAGACTATAGTTTTCGAGAACTATGTGACACGAAGTTAACTCTGTACGTGTCAATTGGTGAAAATTTTTATTTCTTATTATATATTGTTTTTGGAAGAAAATAAAACATTTTGATTCGACAATCGCGCAAACTTTATTTTAATTCTACGTGAAGTAATGGTAGCTAGTGAATGAACCATTTATATTTATGTTTGAGAAGAAGATTCGCTGTTTTATATCACTTTTAGTGTTAAGAGTTTCACGAAGGTGCAACAACATTGTCTCAAAATTACGCTAACTCGTACCTTTTGGTAATGACGTCCGTAAAATCTCGGGACTGAAAAGTTTTGCGCCTGGCATAACATTTAAAGTCAGTTACACGGTAAAACTTTCGTTTACCTCCGATCCCCGTGTTCGTTTTATGAACTCAGCCCGTTGGAGGCATTAAGATATAAACGTGTTTTTATTATGTCATGGTGACAGCAAAGGCAGCGCCTGTTTGCAAAAGAAATTGAGTAACTTTTTCTTCGTGCTCACAGGGCAGCCTTGAAAATCACTCAGTGTACTTATAATATCACGAACCAGCAGAGATTTTTATAGAGTAGATATAGGTTAGGTAACTTCTTTTTATCAACCTACTTTCAAGTTCTCGAAAATTGTTTTCCTCCCTTTTAACTTGCGTAATTACCTCCCTCGCACGCTAGACTAACTTCACGCAAATTGACCTTTCAAACGGGACTTGTCGAATATTTTCGATAAATGGAAGTCCGATGTCTCCGCAGGGACGTTTATACGTGACTTGCCTGTACCAGCCTTTAATGGAGTAATCATTCATAATCCGCTTACGAGACGCGACTGGAAAGAAAAAAAGGATCGAAAAGAAGAAGGAAAGGGGAGAGGAGTTGTTCCTTTACTTACCCGTCCTCTTGGGCATCCTGGCGCCGTGCCTTTTCACGACTAACAATCAATTCCCCTGTGTCCTTCGGTGTCCTCGCACCCTCGTGACAAATATACTTGAACTTTGCAAACTAGATCCGTCGCGATTTTCGGAAATCGTATTTATTATCAGATTGCTGAAAACTATTTGATTTATATAAAGGACGTATATTTCAAATCGTATTGACTTCTTTAAAACTTTTAATACTTTTATAATGATATTATTATCGTTATATTGTTCTCGTCGTATATTCTTTTCTCAACAAAAATTTCCACCCTATATATCTTATTTCAGCCTCTATTCATTTTTATATGCGAGTGCAAAATCTTGTTTTTCGGATTAGTATGCTAATCAATTTAGTAAAGTAGTAGGCTAATATCGTTGACGGATTTGCCAACAGTCACAAAAGATCCTTGGAGGCTTAACTTTATCCCTATATTCTTATTATGTGTTAAGGTGTATATAACTTTTGTTTCTCCTGCGAAGGTAAGTACCAGCTATACCGTTCATTATGTTTTCAAATTCAATAAAAAAATCGATATTCATCTCTAATCAGCTTGTGGAAATTCTGCAGTATACCGAAAACTTTTGGTTACATTAAACAGCTTTGAATCAGAGAACGTTTATTTTACTTGTTCTCGGCTTAATTGTTAGGATGCTTCATAACGGTCAAATTCGGAAACAGTGTTTGGTGAAACAATTTTTTTGAAAATTTAATAAAATGAAAACAATACTTTGCACGATTAGCATATAACATTTTGACATTGAAGAGAATTATATCATTGTTGAACGTGCAGAAAAAAATTCACATGAATTGCATGCAATCTTGGATTAGCTGAAAGAATGATAAAATTATTCTCAGGTGCATTTTCACTCTCTCGGTGTATGTTATGCGAATAGCACTTTTCCCTTTTCTCCGTACCTACTTTTTGTTCTCTTCTTTGTCCAACAAACAAAACCAGGTAGCCGAGCGTGTATGACTATGAATTGTAAATTGTTAATGTAATTAAATGCAAAGTAATACAGTTATCCTTCATTCAGTACAAAGAGTTTATTACAGCATTCTTCGTAATACACATTTATATTACATTAAAAAATTTTTTTACAAGAATCATTAATTGATTTAAAATTGATCAAAGTTAAAAAAGTTTTCACCATCAAGCTAACGTACAGCAGGACATTAAATGCACATTATGTGGGAGCAAAAAAAAGTTTGAGGCAATCGAAAATTCATTCAATAAGTTAAATTAAGTTGATGGACATTAGATACATACATTCTCATTCATGTATTACCTCGTATTTTGTTAAATACAATTTTCAGTGACAATAGATTTATGAATTTCACGATAATGCCGCGGCCAAGCGAGTTCACAAATATATTCCATGTCCAACATAAAATCCAATAAAGAACTCTTCGCCAAGTGAAAATAACATGTGATCGTATATCTTTTTTTGCTATGTAATAAATTAGAGGAAGTGACAAAACAAGTAAAAAAAGAAAATTCAAACATTTCAGACTTTTACATTTTGCAAATTTGAATCGCGACACACATCCTCTCACTTCTCGATTCACATAACAACACCGGGAGCATTTCATTTACGAAATGTCCGACGTCATATCCACTATCAAAACCGACCTTTGAGTGTTATCGTTCTTTTCGGAATTTGAGATCCCTTTATCTGCGTCTACCTTTACATCGTGCAGCACACTTATCTGTTATTGAAATCTCGGATTATGGGAGGTCCTGCGAAATCTTCACACCAGATGCCTCGAAGAATTGTAGAAGGAATAAACTGTCTCGGGATAAGCGTTATCTGGTCGAACAAACAAGAGCTGTCTGATTATCGATTAGCAGTAGCAGAGACGAGTAGGTATCAGCTATGTGGATTCATTTAGTTTTTCTAGCCTCGCTGCTCCAGTTACATAATTCAAATGTCAGGAAGTAGTTAGTGTGTGAGGATTAACCTTAATTATGGTAGCATACGTAATGTGACCCAAGATACTGCAATTGATGATAGGGATGCTTAATAACTATCAGCGAATGAAAAATGTACACGAAGAAAAAGTTTTTTCGGTAATCAATCATATTTTACGTTTTTTATAAGAGATTTAATGATAGGATGATAAGATGATAAGACTGATATCACTGTTGTTAATTTCCTGACTGAATATTTTTTTCTGCCACGTGATAATGTACATCACAGTTATCAGTGAGGATGTTTCGAAAATGCGATGTCGCATTAAAGGCCTGTGGTGTAGAAAATGAGAGTTGGATGCTGTATGGACCACTCGGGTGTTTTATACCATGAGTGATACCTAGTGGCGTACATTACCTTTTAGTGGGGTTAATACGTGTTATCACACTTTGGTGCACTTTCAGCCAAGTTGATTAAAACTGGTAATTATGATAAAATCCTCGATAGAATTCTTACGTGTCAGACCAGACTCGCAAATAAGAATCCACTATACATACGTGACTGTTTTTCGTATAATCGGGATATTTAATGAAAGGTATTTCAAGTGATGATTCTTGAGAACCATAACCATCGAGTCCTTATCATAGACCCTTGTTCGGTAGGAAGAACAACTCCGGGTAATAACAATCATCTCAAGTTAACTGCGTGTATCAGGATGAAAAAAAAAATTTAATTAACCTCTCGGAAACCTTAAAATGATTTATGCGAGGAATTCATTCATTACCGATACTTCACTCGGAACGCGTGTGCTTATGCGAAAATTATTGCGGGGCGCATAATTAAAAAATAATCGAGATCACCTTTAATTAGGATGACGTATTCATTAATTTACCACCATCACCCAACTAAACTTATCTCTCGTTGACATACAAAATCCCGAGTAATTACCTAAATGCAAATATGTAGGTATATATCGACTGCTTTCTCGTTAAATAATAGTCTGTTAATAAGACTTGAATATTATGTTACAGAGAGAATAAAGGAGTTTATTATACCCAAGGGGTAAGGAAAAATAATTTTGGGGTAGTTCAGCCCCATAAAAATTATTCGACAATTTGGAGAAAATCTCATTTTTGATGTGTCATTGTGAGGAAAATTTTCCCAGTTGTTTTCATTGTGAAAGATACCGCTGTTATATGTGAAATAATTAAATGGCTGTTTAGTACTACAATTCTCGGAGGCGGTTTTCACGCCCAAAAACCCAATTTGGGTGAATAAGGAAAAGTACGTGTCGCTTAGTTTCTCGAGTACTACAACATATGTAAAAACGAAGAAAATCGGAGGCGGACACCTACCGAAGGTTCCTTGTCAGAATTCAGTGCCCTAATCCTGGCACGTGTCTACCTACCTTTCCATCGACCTTCCCACCTTCCGACCTATACCTATATGTATACTTACCCGACTTGCAGGTTCACAGCAAATCTAGCTACTACGAACGTGCTTAGAGGATAAAAGCCGTTTGCGAGATGCCAAACTGTTTTCTCTGTAGGTTCAGACGAGCATTCAGCATTAACCACCCTATACGTTACGTAGGTACGAGTAATTGAAAAGGAATCTATTTAACGTTCTTCTTTTGCAAATGAGAATAACTTCAATTGGTTCGAAAGATACGATGTTCATACGGAGCGCAGTCGGAAGTTCGATGAAGTTGCGGTATTTAAATTTCGATTTGTACCAATTCCCTCGCAACTCTGGCGACGCACAGTCCTTGGTAGAACGAAGGGGTGTGGTCGAGCTGTGGGCCACTTATTTCCGGCTGTCTCCAGACAATCAATCTGCAGCGACGTAACACGGGGCAACCCCTCCTGAAACTCAGACACCGATAATCCATTCTGATCTCTGCCTTAACTTCGCAGCTCTCGCAAATTTTCTTATCGTTTTAACCAGACTCCGTGTTGGAGTCTGCAAAAGTAATCTAGCCGAAGAGAAATTAGGAATGAAACGATAAAAAAGAACGTAGTAAAATGAAAAAATTTCAAGGTCCCACGTTCACGATACGCACAAGACTTCGTAGTCGATGCCAAGAAATTTCGTTACGTTTCTCATAGCCAAAAAATCGTTATTAATAGTAAACTAAATTGAACCGTCTAATAACAATGTTTTCGAGAGTTCATAAGGTCCCTTGCAACGTAACGAATAACTTTCTCGCGTTACGTAGTACACATTCGTCTCCTCTGGGAAAACATGAGCAAAGTGCTCTGGCTCGATTTTCCTACATTTGCACTGTACAACGCGTATCATCGTAACACAACAGAAGTACCAAGAGAGCACAACAAGAACTGTAGCATGTAACGGATAGGTACGTAACCTCACGAGTACAAAAGTCTTTCTATAACAAACGAGGGTAACACGGCATAAGAAGTCGATTTTGTCCCAGGCCAGTACTCGGAGTGACCTTAAGTGGCATAGTTCAGCAAATAGTTTCAATCGCTTTTACTAGTAGCTGTTAGTTTAACTTCTCTTTGGTCATGGTGACGCAATTTGATGGATGGGATAAAACGTAGCTCTAAACTTCCTACCGTTTATCCATTTAATGTCATGGAGTCTTTGCAAGCACGAAAGAATTGATTTTATAAAGATCCATTCTAATCAATCGATAATAATACATCGTGACGTGTCCACGTTCAATCTTTGGTATACATATACTTATATGTACAATATATGAAGGGGAACCATTTGATAAGTTATGGAGTAGATACACCGGAGCCAATTTACAATAGCTGAACGTTACGTGTACCTATACTCCCGTACCAAGTAGGTAACATAATGCATATGCCGTCCAATGAAACATGACTTCGTTCCCATTCAACTCGAGGGAACACGCGACTGTCTCATAAATAATACGCTCGAATGTGCAGACGTTCACGGGTTATTTTATATCTATGAGAAAAGCGCAACTTCAACGATTAATGGCGTTGACCCGAAAGTTAAATAGTTCATGGTACCATATCCACTAACTCGTTTGCCGTTTGGGAAATTGTTGACACACTTCCTCTTGACGTCCTTTAATTGATGAGAGAGAAAAGAGAGAGAGAAAGAGAGAGAGAGAGAGAGAGAGAGAGAGAGAGAGAGAAATGGCGAAACTTCGTTAACGAGAACGCCTTCGAACGGTTTTTCCTCATAGTTATTTGAACTATGGATAAATTCGCCGTAAACAAATATCCATTGAACTGATTCTTAATCCATATCAGTTTTGCACTGACGTAACTAATCCCATAGGGATTTTAATATATTGCATTAACCATCTTACGGTTTTATTTTATAGTACGGTACATGCTTCAATGGTATTTATCCCGAGAATACTCCCGGGGTAATGCTCAAGGGGGTTAAGCTCCTTTACGGACATAGATAAATAGAGGAGTGTATAAAACTATTCAGCACGTAATTGAAGCGTAACATGCTAGGTACTGCATTGCTGAAAGTTCTCACATATAATTATAACATGGACGTATTTTATACGCATGTCCGTAATATACTCGTAGCACGCTAACGAACCAGGGAAGAACAATTTCGCAGGAATTCCAACGCTCCCGTGAATGCTTGTCTTGCCCCCGTAAATATTCAAACACGTTGATTCTCTAATGCGTGCATACGTATCCATAGGGATAAAACACAGGGATGTAAGGTGAATCCACGTGTATTTAGAAATTACATCTGACTACAAATCTCTCGGCTGATACATGGTTCAAGTCGAGCGAGCTCTTTTGCGGGTGGCATATTGCCATAAATGCATAAAGGACATTTAAATAGCGCCGAGGGCTAAAGGGAACGTTAAAGGGCTGTTATATGAGAGAGATAGAGAACGAGTGGAAGAGAGATGAGAATTGCATGGCGTTAATCACCCAGATAGCTTGGGCGTCACGGTATGGGTTAAGATTAATGAATGTAACCAAGAGATGCCTAGCGAGCAACCGAGGCAGATGATCCTGTATTTGCCTCGTGCATTTGGCTTCCTGCATCAACCTAGTTTTGGTATAGACACATACATGGTTGAAGAGCAGCTTTTATCTTGGCTGATGTTAGCAGATTCTATATGTACCAATATGCATTTTTCTTCGGGAGAAATAAAGAACCACAGTTGAGAGCATTGAGTCACAAGGGATTCGACTGACAATTTTCTTATTTATATATATATTGTGTATATATATGTATACGTGTATATGTATATATATAACTTCTCATCGAAATCTGTCGTGGTGCATACTTGGACGGTTCGCAGGCAAGAAGCGAGAAAGGAGGAAATATTGGTGGAAAAATTGTGGAAGAAAGGGGAAAAGATTGACGTTTATCCGTCGAGGACGTCTTATATCCCTCAGGCTCCTCCCATTTCAAAGAGCATCAATTGATTCCAATCGATCGGGTCGTATGGTGGCATTTGGAATTTTATCCAAGTCGATCGAATTTCCTCTACGGTTCTTAGCTATGTTCACGTTCCTTTTTTTTCTTCTCCTTTTCCTACGAATGGCTTGGATATCGAATGTGAAAAAGCATCTTTTCTTGGTATTCGTCTTATATCTGCTATTCTCAAGTTTGAATGAGATGCCGAGGCAGTGCAATTATAGAAATAGCTGCGCCTGCGAGAAACGTCTTCGCATTCTGTCGGTAATTGCTCTGTATTACGCGAACCGAAAGACTGGAATTGTATGTCACCCAGTTTCCCTGTTGGTATATCCACCTATAGCCGTTCATTTCATCACTTGATATACATATAGTATTATAAGACTGTATTTATATTATATAAAAGAGTGGAGGAATCGAGCGAGATATAGAGCAAGTTTCTTGCTATGGAATTATGAAGACTCGCATTTTTCTCATTGTCCATTTGTCGAGGAGTTCTTTTTAACTCTCCTTTGCAGAGCTACGCCAGTATATAGCTACGCAGGAAGCTCTTACCAATGCTACCGCGGAAGTCGCAAGCACGAAATACCAAAAGTATGAAAGGATGATTGCGGCGCAACATTTGTTGCAGTGATTTACGGATATGATTTTTCAAGAGTTTTTTATTCAAGAAAGTATAGAAATATGTGAACGTATTATGTTACTGGTTTTTTTTTTTATTACAGCTGAATTAAAGTATGCAGCAGAGAGTAATTGATTGTTGCGATAGCCTCCAATGTAAAATACATTATTAACTTGATTTGCTGAAACATTTTCTTACGTAAAATGATATACTTTGATATAACGTATTTTCAATCTGTACGTCAGTATCGCACGAAATAGTATTTCCTATACGTAATGACGATCTTCTGAAAATACCGTAAAATGAGTTACGGTCTTTTCGCACGAAGGTACTATAAAGGGATTTTTAAGATGATACAATTTTTCGTAAGCAATATATGTACATATATGTATATATTTTTTAAATCAATGATAATCATTTTCAAAAATATTTCATTCCTGTATCCCTTCAAGGTTTTTACTTCACATGTGTATTTCATTTGAAAACATGTTTACTATACCATACGTGACACTTGGTACTTTTACGGTATCTGAAAAGATTTCAACATCGAACTATACGGTTACTGTCTCGACGACTATTCTTTGGATTTGCTGTCACTTTTGAATAAAATATTGCACGTTAAATTATCTTATGTCCAATATCATAACTCTACTATATGAAATAGTTTGTGAATATTTGTCTGATAGTGATATTCTGTCATATACTAGATTTTACAAACATCAAATATTTACGTGCCTTCTATGTCTCATGATATCAGAAGCGATAAATCTTATTACAAATCGACACAATCGTTTTACGGAGCTTTGGCTAGAATAACTTCCTAAGAGTTTCAATAATGGAGAATGCCCGTTTTCTCATTTGAATGCACGTTTAGTGTGACATGTTCGAGAATAAATTTGTGTCCTTGGAATCCTACGTGTTGCTTGCGTGAAACACCCTTTTGATCCTAGTGATTTTCCCAGCGTGAATTTGAATAAGGTAGCGGCAGGTTATTGAGGGACTAAAAATAGAAGGGGAGAAAAGAAATCACAAACCAAAAGAATGAAATCCACTGAGGATAATATAGTGATGTAAAAATCGAGGGTAACACTGTAGATACGCTGTCTTACAAAAAGATCGATGGAGAATATGTGTATATTTCAATGATTATATGTCCAATTTCAATTGTGCACATTTCGTATCATTGTCAAATAATTTTTTTATTATATTATCAATTATATTATCATTTTAGATTACATTTTCATTCGTCATCGATTTCAATAAATCTTCTTGGGTTTGATATCGCTATGTCAGTCCTTTGAGATGATTTACATTTATCGCTTGAGATTCCGTGTACACTAATGATGATTAATACTCCTGAGTGAAGTAATCCGATGGATTAGTGTCAGAAATTAACTTGAAATTAATTAATAAACAAAAACAGACTTATTCCCCATATTCGTTTATTAAAGGATTTCATGATATGTATTTATATTACGTCTACTTTAATATTCAGTATCTATGAAATATTAATTTTTACTATTAAAACCGTATATTCAAATTTGATGTGAATTTTCTCGAAGAAGAGAAGATTTTTTTTTATAAGTGACTTTATAATGAAATTGGACTTATAGAGAAATTTATTCCTACGACATCCCTATATTGTTTCTCCCAATCATTCTTACGAGAATTCAAAGTTCATTAAAGAACAAGGGAAACTATATTCTTAGTAGTCAATTTATCACTGCAAGGTTTCTAGGCGGTAGGTTATTTATGCGCGAGAGCGATTTTGGCAATCTCGACTCGTACTTTAATTTTAACGCCCTTTTGTTTTCCAGAGGGTTCGCTAATGGCCGAAAAAAGAAAAGACGCCGTAAATACGTGGGACTGTTCGATCTTAAATAACGTGTAATTGTACTGGGAGTTAGGAGAGTTTGGATACTGGCGGGGGTCGATGGTTCTAATGTAATTTTGTTTGCGAATCCCTTGGCAGACGTAGATGAGAACAAATTAGGTTAGGGCCGTCACGCCTCATGGCATTCAGCTCGTAACTCTCTTGAGGGGGTACGGATTCTCCAATCTTTTTCCCTTTTTGTTTTCCTTAGCCAAGACCCATTTTCACTGCTATTTTATAGATCCCCATGGGTTATTGCTGCTTTCACTGGTGCGACGCCGGAAATCGGAACCCCAAGACACTTTTAAACTCGTTGTGGCTTCTGAATACTTCTCCATTTCCCTGAGATTTTTCCCCATTTTTTCAGTATCAATTACAATTACATATATCTATATCAATAATTTATAACTTAATTAAAAATATGAAACTTTTAATCAGGGCTTTATAAATTTTAAGGATTCGAGGAATCTTGAAATATTTAATGTCGTTTAAACAGGATTGCTTGCGTAACTTGAACATAATAGATATTAAGCGGATCTATCCCTAACGGGGAGATATTAAGGCTTATCCTTAACGAGTTATATCGCGGTTCACGTTGTTTAACGAAAGGGCTGTTGGTAGGCGAGTAATTTTCATGAGCATTCAAATGGTTAACGTATTTGATTAATCAGTATAGCCTAAAGTATGATTTACAGTGAAACATATTGCAATCTAATCTAAAATACCAGTATATTGTATATTCAACGATGATTTCCGTGATTTTGTCCAATAAAAAAAAATTTGCACTTCGTTACTTTTATCGATACCACAGTATCATATATTCTGCAGTAGCTGCCGATGAAAGAAATGAATCTCGGAGATTCCATTATTACTTCCCCAATAATTTCAGAATTTTCAATTAATTCCGAGACCGCAAGGTCCCTGTCTCTATTCCCTGGACGATGGCTTTACTGTTCCGGAATCAATTAAATTGAAAATATATCGACGAGCTACGATTATTCTGTAGGAATCCATTGGATTCTTCCAATTTTACCGTTATTTCATTTCTTTCGCTGATCTACGAAAATCCCGTTTTCGGTTCATTCCCTCTCGTTATAGCTTTTCTTTAATTTACGTAATCCTAAAGGCTGGGTTACACCATAGTACCAGAATCCCCGTCATCTCAATCTATCTAATTTGATTGAATACCTAGCACGAAGATTGGCACATTCTTATCTGAATCCCGGCGAATACTATTATCCTTAATGGAGATGAATTCAGCATTTTCAAGATGATGCATATCATTCAACATTACCCATGATCGCACTGTCTGTATAGTCTACATCGATGACCTGATGAACCGATGATGATATGTACCAAATTTCGTTCTTTCATAGTTTCACCTCGTTTAAGGAAGGATTTTCACGATATTGCCAAACTAATGAATGCAGGGACCTCGAATAGCCGTAGTGTTGTTTCGTGCCTGGCATCGAAAGACTAGTTTCCGAGTAGCACGCCCAACGAATCCCATTTCAGCTAAGTATCCCTTCTCCAACTCCGCCAGTTTGCTTAGCTCTCAAAAAGTTTGCTCTTTGCAACAGACAGGAGAAATAATCCTTGTTGGAATCCAGTGATCTTGTTTCGCAAAAATCTTAGCTCGTCGAAAATACAAAGGATTCATGTAATTACTAAGTTTCGGATAATATACACATTTTCTGTATTTTCGGCATCCTATTCAAAGAACAATTATGAGTTTGCTCTTTTGGCTCCCTCGCATCCTACATAAAATCTGCAGATCGTTTGCACATTTTTCGTAAGTGTATGTACAGTTCGGCTGAGTACCATTATACGTTCTTCCTATAAGGAATCGGACGGCCCGACAACGACGTACTAAAAATGAATATAAAAATCGATCAACGCCATACTGATGGTACATATCTGAAACAGCCACTAAAGATTGAATGTAAATAGCCTACAGAACTAGCGTGGTTTATAACGGTTTGTCACGTTAAGAAATACGAGAACAACTCGTTAGTAAAACTCATCGTGATTCCTTTCTCCCTCAGCGAGCAGCGATCCAACACCCTATCCTTGCGGAGTGTCTCCCGCCAGGGAACTAATTGTAATTACATAATTATAATTAGCCGCCTGAATTACTCCCGAGAGCTTAATTAACTGAATCAGTTGCAGGATTACTCTATCAGTCGCAAACTCTAGACTGTTACCGTACTACGTAATAGCTGCGTATAGTATGAGGTCTATCGGAAGCGCATGCGTCAGTGAAATTGTCTATGAACTCGTCATGGGCGTCACACGTACGACCTTCGTCATTTCCATGAGAAGCGTCATAGTCAGATATTCCAAAAGAATATCGAGTCGCTACACTGAAATACTGAAAGCTTCGCCAGCTGGTAAGAGCTTTTTCATATTTTCATGTTATACAGCCGTCATACTGAAATCCATTATTCCGGAATGTGCAGTACTTATATGGAAGTGCAGGAAATTGTTTATCAGTCCTGAGGGATCAGCGATATTTGAAACGTTCAAACGAACCTTCTCAAGACATTAAAAAATCATGGTGCACCTTACATTCATAACGATATGGCAATCGAGTGAAACAACATGATTCATGGGGCTGGTGTTCCCATATTATATAATGTATAAACCAACCGGTAATTTCAAGCGAAGTGTAGAGCCTACGGGAATACCGCTGAGATTCATCGTTGGCTCAGAGGGACAGGGATGGAAACAGGTGCATGGGGCACCATCGCTCGACATACCTAATAGTTTCTAGGAGCTTCGTCCCTTGTACCCAATAAACTAACTATACAATTATCTGCCTATGAAAGCTTCAAGCGTTTGTCTATCTGGCGCACATTCGCAACATTCTACGATATTTATCAATGCTCGTAGTTGTTATGTCTAACAGACTCTATATACAATCGTATCCTCAGCGTTCATCTCTATTTTAACGAAGCTTTCACGTGAGGACTTTTATTATTTGTGTAAAAACTGATTCCTATTCTCGTTCGCGGATGATTTTAAAAATTTGTTGTAAAAATACAGCACGGTCTACTTATTGTCGAAGAGTCGACAAAACTAGCCCCATAACGGTTCTTTAGCTCTGGCTCAATGCTCGTTCATTCGAGGATTCTCGCTCGGGAGAATGAATAAAAATAGTTATAAAACGTTGCGGCGTCGCGACGCTCCGTTGTTTCGTTGCGTCTATCGCATAGAGACACTTTCGTTTTTATCGTAAAAACAGCCAGAATAACAAGAACGAAGTGGTTTCAAATGGTAATGTTTTCCCGTTCGTGAGTTTTTCAAGAGCCACATGGGTTCTGACGATCGTAGAAACTTACAGCTGCGTGTACCATAAACGTGGCGAAAATTTTATCCTAAAGTGCATCGAGTGACTTGAAAAATATGCTAATTTTACTGTAAAGGGGTACAAAAATGATCTTGGTTCTTTCGAAGAACCCTTCGTGGTTCTCGAAATGTCATATCGTCATATGCTTTCCTAACGGACGTGGCATCCCGAAAATTTCTCTGTTTCTCGCAATGCGCGTGGAATTCTGTGTGGGATCTTTGAAGATCTCCTAAGGGACGTTAGTGCTTCAGGGGTTCGTTCAGGCTTATATTTATATATACGTTACTGTTACGTATAAGCAGAACTGCCTGGATGCTTTTCTCTTTGGTTTACTGTTGGCGTTGCGGCCCATTTTTATTTTTTATTCAATTATTCCTATGGAAATATCCTCGCAGAGTTACACAGGAACAAGCATACATGTATACATATAGGTACACAAAGTATACGCATTCCAGGACGCACTGCCAGTATAATGTGCTTTATATTTTCTCAGCGCGTACCTACGTACATGCACATGCCAGAAAAATTCTTTTATCGTAGCTTCAAAGAATTTTAAAGCTAGAACTTATTAGTCAAGGAGAGGAAGAGAGATTGACATAGAGCTGGAGAGGGTGAATACGGCAGAGTAAATTCAAGTTACATTTTTGCTAAAAAATAATTTGCATTTCTGGAATTTCTTTTCAATTTTCTGTATCAGAACCATTTTTTAACCTTTGTCCTATGATTCCAGTGAGTTACTGGCGCTACACGTTTTCCGTTTGACCATATATAACGTATTACGTTACAAGGATAATATAGTATTACACATATAGGCATGTCAACTCTGCATATGAAAATTGACTATATTCCAATGACCAAAGGAATCTAGCGAAATCTTTATTTAAGTAATTGCATTATCAGTCAGAAACTCAAAGCAGATATAACGTAGTATTTTTTCGTTGAATCCTCAAAGCCCTATCTCAATACCGAGATACGTTCTTCAGCAATGAACTTTTTATCAGCGACAATACAGATTTAGAATGAGTATCCGTTGACAACGTTCCGAAACTTCAGCTTCTCTCTCACCACATCCATATTTCCATGTTCCTCCGTCTCTCTCACTCAAAGCAGCCAGCGAGTAAAATCTAGCAGCGCCGTACCTTATAGCAGCGACATTTAAATTCCTCTCGTTGCTTCGGGCTGGTGACACTCGGTCACGCAAACAGTGCTTGCAAAAAAATTTTTCCATACAAAGACTCATCGCCCAAAGGATGTCCTGAGGGTTTGCAAGAATCCGTATTATCCCTTGGCGTGAGATAACATATATTGCAAAGCTCAGAGGAAAAGCCCTCTGCTTAGCATAGGAAGTCGGTACGAGTACAGGCTGCGGGATTTATATTGGGGTTAGACAGACGCCTGGCGTCCTGGAAGATGCATGGAATCTAATAGAGCATTTCGCAATCGACAATGGACATCACGTCTTGCACGACTTTCAAATGACAATATCGAGACTTATCGCAGTCGCGGCATCATCGCAGCACTATCTTTCGCTTAGAGGAAATGAGGGTGAGAAGTGTTACTCGTGATAGCACGTGATTTATGCAGCAGCCAGTCAAGTTACTTACAAATGGCAGCCGAGCAAGCGAGCCAACTTTTTCTCTGGTAAGCCTGCACCGTTCGTCCTTGCCGAAAGAAAGTTTTCGCGAACAACGCGCCCTTCCCACGCGACCCTCTTTGTCCTTCAAGAAAACCTTCTCTAAATTATATATGTATACATATAACGTATATATAAAGGTGCGCATATCGCAAAATCACTACATGGACGTTCCACTGCCCCATATCAACTGCTCTTTTAGGTATGCACGCTATTGATATCTGTTTTGCTCTTTTTTTTACTACCCTTTGTGACGTATACCGCATGGAAAAATCCACGCGTCGAGAGAAACGCGATATCGTACCGGTGAATGCAATATCCCTCGACTTTCGCTATATCGCGATATCCATTCCTTGCTTTTGGCTTGAGTGTCCTATTCATGAATTTTGTCATCCCCTTTCTCGGCGATTTTCGATATGCATCTGGGGACTTGTTCCCTTTGCGTTGGAAGTAGAACAATTCTAGGCTCGAATGGATCTTGTTATGTTATGCTCCTGTAACGTTGATTGCTCTCTGGGATTACTCGCGATAGAATCTCTTCTCTCGTTGACTCTAATGTCTCTGTTTTCTATCGCGCCTGGAATTACGTTTCTTTAATAAAAACAGTCGTCGCTATGCTCCATACTATTGGCTTTTTGAATCTAGGGAAAAAGACTTTCCCATCGCGCTGATGGATATACGAGACAAATTATAGCCGGTTGCGTTCAGGTATTCCGGGAAAACATTGTAATTTTAACAAACCTCACCCCCGTTGTATCAATGAATACTGGTGGTACCAGCTGTTCGCTTTTATTTGACTCGTTTATGAGAAATTCCGTTACCATTTGTACACATAAAGCGACTGGATAGAATGGCAGTACGCTTACGACTTTGTTTTCAATATCAAAAGTTATACGTCCGCCATAGGATAGTCGGTCAATAATAATCAACGTTTTTGCAAAAACTCGATTGCATAGATTTCTCGTACTACGTATATATAAATTCATGCAGTCTCATAACGAATACAAGGTAAAAGTCATGCGGAAAAAATCCGTAAATATATTTCATAATTTTTTCGCTATACAAAACAGTGAATGCACTGCACAAAATGAATAAAAAAAATATCACGTGATACCCCGAAATTCTGTGAAATATTTAAAAAAAATGCTTTAGTTTATCATAGCATAAAAGTTTTCGCTTTTGAACGTATATGTATATGTTTTTGGCTTTATTCTTCTAGCAGGTTTCCGGTTTATATCGTTGTCAGAGGACTTTACACTTCGCATAAACATTCACGCTTGAACCTTTTCAGTAAACACGTAGTACAACAGATCCTTTCTTACAGGAAAATTTTACGAGGATTTGTAGCTCCGCTAGTCGAAATCGTTATTCAACCACGTGAGTTTCAAAGGGTTATATGCGCATCGCGTCTCATGCTCGAATCACAATAGATACACAGGTTAAACAATACAGCTATATTATTTATACAGACCAGCCTGTTCATTTCTTTTCGAATAGTAGTTCTGTACAAACTACCCCTTTGCACTAAATTTTTTCTATACTCCGACTGATAACGTTTACGATAGCAAGAGACTCGGCCGGTCATGTAATCAGCTACCATTCATGTAACTGAGCGTCATTAATGGCGTCCTGCTTGTGGACGCCGTGTGGTGAGGTAAGAGAGGAGAATGCGTGGTGACTGTTTACGTACCTCAGGCTGTGCGTGCAACGGAGAGAGAACTACGGTGCGAGCGAAAGGCTAAACCTTGTAAGATCTACGCTAGCGCCATATGGGGCCGACTCGTTTTCACTGATGCTCTGCGAAAAGGACACAACGAGCGACGCTTTGGTGTTTTGCTCGCACCATAGTATCCTCTTCTGTCATATTTTTATGTATTTCTAAAAAAATGGACTTATAAATTAAATGTATATGCCTTTAAACATTTTCAACAACATAATATATTTTTTTGATTAGCCACATCACACTGTATTTATATTATATATCTGTGGGAATACAGATTTGAGTTCTCGGAACTTCTTTAATATATCCCGTTGAGCAAAAAAAAATTATGATTTCTCCCCAAAAGAGGAGTTTGCAAACTTACCAGATACCAAAATTTCTACGTATTATTGAGTAAAAGCAAAGTGTATCCACCGCGTCAAGGCTGTATACTTTCCGTGAATAAGTACATTCAGACATTCACATAGAACATTAGGTATGATGGTATACCATATATGCATATCCATATACATTACTCTGAGGATAGCACATAGCTTTCCTGCATACTTGCCAAATACTTACAGGGGGTCAGAAGAGTTTACTGCCTGAAATTTTTGAAATTCAACCCTCGATTTGTACCTATATATACATTTCATCTAACATGTGTCTGGCAATTCCGTGTGTTCGTGTACGTAGGTGAGCACGTGTACTATACATATATAAATTATGATGGTCGGGGCGAGGGATACGCGATACACCAGTAGGATTTTTTCTTTGAGCGAAAAGCGCGTTGAGGTCGACGTATCTAGCCAAATACTGAATTCCGTAAATTCTTGGGACCCCTGTGAGTTAGACGTTAATTTCATGAATGGAAGTGAAATTTATTATTATATAAAATAATGATAGACTTGTATGTTGAGCGTGGGAGGCCATATTGAAAATCATATCAAGTTCAGCCTATACCGGACAGTATGGTCACGCAATTCACTTTGCCATTATTCTGCAGATTTTCTTGCTGGCTTCCACGATACTGGAAACGTCAGAAAACCCCCGTCTTCTAGTTGTAAAACTTATCAGCCTTTATTACCCCGACACTGATACTGCCATATTTCATGCGTCAGAAACAGTAAGCGATACGTGCTTTTTCGTTCGTGCTAACTCGTTCGCTCTCTTGTCTCTTTCATTACGTCTATACGTATCTGGATACTTACGTATATGCACGGTTGTATGCAGCGTGTATAGGATTGCATATGTGTGAAGAATTTTTCTACGTGCTCAGAGAACTTTCGTGTTCGCGGTGTGAAGTCAAATGAATATGTAACTGCGGACGTTAAGTAACGTCGACTGCTAATGCCACTCTATGCAGGTAGGTGTTTGCAGAACGTGAAAAGCATGGAAATGGCGTTGGAAGTATGTTTAAAATCCTATGAAAAATGGTCGCTCCTTGCGACCCTGTCGGGTTCCACATGAATGGATGTGGTAAAATTATTATGGGCATATAAATTGCGAATTTGATTAACGGTCTTGCTGTTGCACTTGAAAATTTTTATGTAATTTTTTTTTTTAAAAAAACGTAATTGCAAATTCTGTATGAAGCAAATTAATGTGTACTGAGTAGGGTAAACGAGGTTTCGTAAGCATTCCGATTGATCTTCAATTCTCGAAAAACAACAAGGGAAAATCTTCCAAAAAAAGCACAATTATTACGATACAGTACGAAATAATGTTGGTCCACGAGGAGTCTACATCTGATTAAAGTGCGCTCACGAGAATTCCCCACCACTTAATATCAATTCACAGTCGTCCATCCTACTGGCTACTGACAATGAGGAGTAGATAAAAGAGGGCGAAGAATAAATGTTATGAAGAATTCACGTAGAGAAAAAAGGTGGGGGGAATCCAAGGGAGCGAGGTTGCTTGGTATAATGGAAGATGAGAATAAGTGCATTCATTATTTTTCTCTCCCTGTTTCATCCTCGTTCCTTTATCTCGACCGAATGCGGAGAACAATCGTTCCAGCGATTCTCCGCTTCCAACTTTCTCAAGAAAGATTTGCTCATGAGTATAACGTGCAACTCTCCTTTGAGAAGCGACGAAGATTGGATGAGCCAATTTCATTGTAGCAGCATCACTTGGATACATGGAGCTAATTCCAGCAACGGCATTACTACCGGAATATCTTGTAAAACAAAAGGAACGTTAAAATCAATATATTGTAGTATATGTATACATATGCAAGGATATTACGAATACTGTTGCTCTTGTTGTTACACAGCTCACTGATGCTGCTTGTGAGATTGATGGTCCGGGACGGTGTGCAGCATGTGCCAGAAAGAGAAAAAGCGTGAGAGGCTGTCGAGGGACGCCGAGAGGAGAGGGAGAGAGGGAGAGGAAGAGATATCAATGCTTTAGATTTTGTAATGTCACGAGTCCGCGACTTTAAACTTCATTTTAAATAATTTCTCATAACTCAGCCATCCCTTTGCAGCTCCCATAGTCCTGTACGCTTCTGGGTAATTCTCATGGCGTGCTTAAAGTTTTAGTACTAATAACTTTTTTCATTGAGTTTCCTATCGCATCAAATGGAACAGACACCGGGAGATTGAACGTTCCTGGTATCAATGTATAAAATTTGTGGTAGGTGCTGTATAAAATAAATTTGATATATACAATAAATCAGGAATTTATAGAGTGCAAGGGCAATGATAAGAGTTTTCACTGTGGGATTTAATGCAATAGTCTGCTGCGGTTACAATGCGATTCAGCCAATCAAACGGTAGCTCATGCCTATTATTATCAGTTAATCGCTGGCTATTTGAATTCCCTCAGCTGTAAAACGTACGTTGGTTTCTGGCGAAATTCAGTCGATTAGTTTTGGCATCCGAAATGTCGCTCGCCGCTGAAGTTCGTCGTGCTCGCCTATTTCTGATAACGTATTATCTGATTAAATAATAACGGACAACGTGGCACGCATTTCACGGGGAGTATTTATACACAACTTGACAATATACTCACACAAAAATATGTTTTCCAAAATCATAGCCACGTACATGTTTCGTACTCAACAAGAACTCTTTTTTAGTGTAGGAAAAGACTGGAAAATAAAGATTCTTCCATGCTTGTCAGGAAAAGAAAAAGGGATTTTCTCTTGCGGAAAATACACAAGAAAGCTGAACGTATTTTACTGTAATAAATAAAATGCTTGCTATCTCGAGGGATAATCGTGGTCCAGTTTTTAAATTGTTTTCAAGAAACGTTATTCAACGTTTTTCTTATGGAAAAAAAATCTACACTTATTCAATATACTGTTAACGAGCAACTTTTATCATTATAAATGATAAATAAGTTTCTTTTCCAAGTGAAACTCAACACTGAGGAAATATATCTTAAAACTACAATTTGTTACATTGACATGACGTTTCATTGTATTATAATTTATTTCTCTAAATTAATATAAAAATATTGTTCATTACCTTCTTTCAAGCAAATGCAAGCGCAGCTGCTATTATGCACTTGCTAAAATAACGTTTAATGGTCAATGTAATTTCTATCGTAATAATAATCGTCTTAAGGATGCTTAGCAACGTGCATCTGGATGCGCAGATAATATCAGAAGAATGACTTTCAATATTATTTCTGTGCAATATCCTTAAAATATGTAACTGCAACCCATTTCAAACACGTGCTTCTGCGCGTGCATATATCTATGAATTGCTAGCAGAGAATCAAAAGTGGTTGAAAATCAAAGTTCTCTTCTAAGTGCTGAAACAAGCTGACTGTAACATTGCTCAGAAATGTGTTTGCCAACCATTCAACGTTCTATAGAATTCAACAGGGAATAACCACACTGTAAATTCTATAGAAACTTTTATAGTTTAGATACCAAGGGATTAGTTTACTGATAGATATTCGCTCTATTTCAAAGAAGCAACAAGATTTGTTTACTCATGTAACAAATTGTTCCTATACTAGCATCCGTATCTGACATTTCCACAGATCATGTATTAAAATTTATTATTTATAAATATTTATAAATCACAAAAGCTATGAAATTAAGTCCTATATTTATGGATTGAATAAATGGCAGCGGTAAGGTGATTAAATCATAATTCGTTAATCTCTTTGCCAAGATGGATTTAAATTTCCATAAAAAAACAATAATACAAGCACGTATAGCAACGTCTCTAGCAAACGCAAGACAACCCGTGTATTCGAATTACTTTCGTGTCTTCGGTTTTACATAGAGCATATACATATGTGCTATGTAATGTTACCCATATGTAGAATGAGTATGTATATGAATATACATGGTTCAGGAGTTTCGAGTATTATGATTGGAATCTGAATTTCGTGTGTGTTCAAATTTAATATGACGGATTTATAGGGGTCGTTAAATATTCTAGGAAAATTCTAAAGAGATCGATGCCCCTGGTTATATTCAGCTGTGTTCGCAAGTCTGAAGTGCCGACGATGGTACACGCGTTCTTTATTCTTACATCCTTATTCTCTTATGCGCAAAGAACACTGAGAGTCTCGGCCGAAATTGTACCTTGATAAAATCTCAAAAAACGAAACGAAGGTTCGTTAATTATCGCGATTATGTGAACATTAAAAAGTTTTATTTACACGGTATAGTTATAACTGTACGTATTTTCAGGATCAATATTTCATATGAAACAAAAGTCACTGTACACGTGTAAAACAGACGTGGTGATGGGAACCATAATAAAAAATATTTTAATACGTATATCAGTCACGTATTAGACACATGTATATGGTCGAAGCATCATAAAAGAAATACTCGCCGTTATATTGCAATGTAAGCGATTATTGAATTTCCGGAAATGAAAGTTTATACGATCCGACGTTGGTGCTCTGCTCCATAAATACATGAATTTTTATTGCCATTCCATGGCGCTGGATCGATAATAATTATTTATGGCACTTTCGAGTCACTTGAAATTGTTTCCACTCTCAAACAGAATCCCCGTAACAAATAGAAAATTGCTATAATATCCCGTGAATTCTTGAGAGTTTTATTAAGCCGCGTTTTGACTCGTAATTGAAAAAAAGTCTCGAAAGTTATTTGTGTTCAGCTTCATATCGATGACGCCGGGAGGGTGAAATATTGAGAAACTTTGCTAGTACATCACAAGATAAACTCCGGACAGGAGTAATAACAATGCGAGGTCAGCTAGCTAAAGTTCACGAGAAAAAGTAGCGTTCGGGACTTGGCCAAAAGCAAGTGCCAACTTTAAATGTCGCTTCGAACAGATTTTCAGGACATTTTGCTGCCTATTACTAACCCCCTGAAAAGGCTTGACATACGACTCAATGAACGCTTTATACAGTCACGTGGACGTTATATTTCAAATCAGCCGGACTTTTATCCAACTATGAATATACTCGATTCGCGATCAATCCTGCACGTGTTCTCCATGAATCCCAACTATAGGTATACTTTAAAGGTAATAGCTCAACTTGAAATATGTGTTATATTACTTTCTACCAAAAAATTGAGTATCATTACACCAGTAAAAAAAATTTCACCAAAATTATATAGAGCCGGACTTATAACGACGTCTGTCCAGACGAGAGATTGTGAACGTGACGAAATATCATTGCTTAACGAACTGTGCAAGAAACATCGTGACGGAAAGAGGCGGTCATCCGTCTCGAATGACTAACGAAGGGTCCTCTGAAATAACGGAAGTGGAAACCAGGGGTTTTTCTATGCCATCTCAATACCCCTTCCTGGCACATTTCTCAAAGTCTCCTCATCATCCCAGCAGAGAATCCTGACGGATTTATTTTGCTGGAAAATATCATGGAATTTCTTTGCATATGGGATGTACCAATCAAATTGGATCACACACATATAGATATATCTTAGCATGCGAAAGAAGTTCGGTAACAAGGCAGAGCCCGTAAAACAACGTTCCTACACAAACTCATAATTAGGTGCAAACAAAGTGGTGTAAGGATAATAATAATAATAATGATTTAGAAAAATGATATACATACTATTCTTACGCCTAATGATGACGTATTATGTCCGGAAAATTCAAGCACTTTGAAAGTAGAGACGAAAATGAAATTTCACCTTACTCCATGAACGTGCTCTATATAATACAGATACTCAAGAGAATTCACATTATTTGCCGTGGAAAATGAGTTTTCGATGCCTCGTCCTCAGAGAAATCTGCAGTGGAATACGCTATTGGATCTTTAATGGATGCTGGAGGACATGTACGTTTGTACCGACCATTCTTAATACAAATATAGTTAGTCGCTGAGAACTCAACTGATCAGCATCGAAATGTAAGACAAATTTTAAAGCGCGAGAGAAAATTGATCTAAAGAGTTATTACTAAATTATATTCCGTAGATATAATACACTATAGAACCACTGTACTTGTTCAATGGGAAGAGGAACCATCTGCAGGAACGCGTGATTACGTTCTCGCAAGGATAAAGGAGATTTAAAGTCTTCTACTCAGCAAAAGAAAGTTCGTTGGTTACGTCAATGACGTGGCGAAGTCGATTCCCTCGAGGCTTTTCCTCCTTCCTCAAAGTGCCTACTTCGCCTCAAAGTCTATCCAAACTGTTAGAAAGAAAAACTCCGTACCTTTTACCACGTTCCTTTTGGGATAAACGACCCTGGGCTATGTTCAATTTTTTCCGACGGATCGCACTTTAAGGTGACGTTCCTTTTGGAGGGTGCCTTATCGAGAGTGATACGACGACAAGAAATTGATGAATGATAGAATATCGTTGCATTTATAAAATGGGCCTCTATACTGTATCGGAGATCATAACGTAACGTAATATACTATATGGCTAATGAAATATTTATTATATTATAATAGTATATACCGATAAATATGAACGTTGATTTCAAAATATGCATCTAATGTGAAATGTACGATTCCGGAGACAAATCCTACGCGGGCGGAAATTCAATAGAGAACAAACTTTCAGGAAACAATGGACCCGGGGACATGTAATCAAGTATCGTGGCCAAAGCAGCCTTTGTAGTCAAGCAATATCATTACTTGTAAAGGCGTGGTAGTTCACGATAATTTTCATGAGGTTGTAAACATTTCCGATCAGGGTCGATTAACACATAACTAACACGATACCAATTAAGCCCATACACGTGGTTTACCATAATTTCGAACTTATCTATTATATTTCACTATGCACATTTTAGTTGAAGAAAAATTCATTAGCTCGCGACAACCCTCCAGGGACGGTAATAGAATTTACTTCACCCCCATTGAATCTAATACTAGAATGTATACTCTCTCGTACGTGCATGATATTTCTTAACACCCAGTACGTGACTAATTGTCAGTGATTACAATAGTGTGGACTCGTGGAAGGATCATGGTAGATACTTCTCTGTAGAAAAGGTATGAAACATCGACGGGGTAATTATAGAGTTTGTGAGAAGCGGTCGAAATGTGGTTTACCCTGTTACTTTCTAACTGAGTTTTCCTTGGTTTTCCCTTCGTCAGTCGACGGCGAGCTCTGGAATAATTTATTTCGGTATTCAAGGCTCTGTGCTTTGGTCTCCGTGTTACGCGTAGGCATCCGTGCCTTCGTCCAACAAAAAATAGCTATGTGCACAGGTCGAATATATTTATATGGTTACACTCATTAAAGCTATATGTATAATTTTCTTAACGTCACACTTCGTTAAGTCATTATACATTTCGCAGTCCTTTCAACGAAATTTACACTAAAATTATAATCGATGGACCATTTGACTCTATTAAAGCCAAAAAAGATTGCACTCTGTGATGCGCATCAAAATTTTAACACATAGATATACATATAGACGGTGAGACACGGTAGTTGGGTATATTACCCTCAACCAGTGTAAACGCACAAAAGAGGAAGGTTGAACCGTGCATGTAAATTATACGGCACAAGTGTCACTGAAATTGCAGTTTTATGAGATTCATTTAACTTAGTTAAGTTAAGGAGAGACGAATGGAACATAACGACCAATAGTCATGGCTAGAATATCCCGTTCAGACTCCCTGGAGAACTCGGGCAGTACGTGATACTCATTCCGTAACTAATTAAGATTAACGTTCATATTGCCGTGTGTGTTAGTATCTCTATCGAATAGAGTTAACCATGAATTTTCTCTCTAAAATTACCTTAAATATACATAGCCAAGAGCTACATTCCCAATACGTTGTGTCTACCTTATACATTTCACGCTACCCTTAAGGCATATTGTTTTCTGAAACTTGACTGAAACTTTACGGTGCAGCCTAACGCGTACCATCAGATTCTCGCATCTAGCTTGATGTAAGCATATTAGTATGTACTAACTGTTTAACTATATTTAGCCGAGTATCGTACTATGGTATAACATTACAGCATAAGATTCAAACCATATTCAAGGTACTCGGATGAGACGTGATAACCACTGAACCATACCAATCCGATTTATTTTCACGTTCAAAGCCGACACTATTCTCAATAAGGGTCAATGAAGAAATTCGTTTGACTATTGTACTATCACTAATATCACTATTAATATCATATATCGTATATGATCTATTCACGCAAGCGAATGAATATTCAATATTGATTTTAGATAGGAAATGACCTCTGATAAGGGCTCTTTCCATCCTCTACAGGAGAAGAACGTACAAACAGATACATGCTATATCCAATTAAGTACAAAATAAGCTATAGTACATTGAAATTATTCTTCAGAAAAAATGGTACAAGATATGACCTCAAAGCAATTATGCTTTCCTATACGGTACAGGAAGTTCTCGCGTTGCTCGCGCAATATCCAGAAAATCTTGTAGATTTTCTGCGTGTTTTTCGGAGGTGCTACGGTGCTCGGCTACATCCATCCTGAGTGTCCCCTGGATGCAGTTCTCGGTCTCGACGGATCAGATGATACAGCTCCGATGAGAACTCCCAATTGATTAATTGGTGGAGAGATTTCGATTTTATATCATTTGCTCTCTGTACTTCGCACTATTTACCTGGCGCTTACTCCGGTCCAAAAATCGACAGGATCCGTTAAGCTATCGTCCTTTCCGATAGGTTACGTCAGAGTTCTCGTTTTTTCGGAGTTGAGATTGTTCCACCTCAACTCCCAGGTCATACCGGCTCGTCAGTTCCCGGTGAAAAAAGAATTGGCTGCCGTCCGCCTGGTATGCGGATGCATGGACCGAAGGGTGGAGGGCCGAAGGTGACGTCGGTTGGCTCTCGGATTTACGTTAACGGTGTCGAGTTAAAAGAATACGTCACAATATATATATATACACACTTATCTGCGTATCTATCTACATAGCCAGTGGCTAGTTCGTGCAGTAAATTAGATTCGCACCATTGGTTCAACTCCAGCTGAGTAGCTCTAGTAAGGTTATATAACTACAGCTCCAGAATCCACAGCTGGTATTTCGATGTTTCGTAACGGTCTGCGATCCTCGACTACCCGTCTCTTCCCTATCTAACCGAACCTCCCTATATTCTGTCGCTTGTGCGTTCCAGTAACACTTCACATTGCTACTCGTAGCACGCATCCACTACCGAGATCAGACGAGATTCGTACGATTTACGGCCGCTTTCGAAAGCCTACCACGAATCCGTGACCGTAATCTCACCCCCACCCGTGTCTCCTGGTTACAGAACATGTAGCTGGTTATTATAATTGGCAACCACGTAGAGTTATGTTACGTGACTATGTCTAAACCCTTAACTGCTAAGTCGGCTGATTTCATTCCGACTCATGGCGGCATTGAAGATTTCACTGAATTTAAAACGTATTTACTGTACGTCGAACGATAATCATATATTCTATTTATGGGATATGTTGGTTTGAGTACTTTCGTACTCCCATACCTCTTATGCATTGTACTGTTATTTTTTTATCCGGTTAGGTGGAAAAATTATTTACACTAGGGAAACTGTCAAAGAGTATCGTTTAGCAAGTACTCATGTAAATTTTCTTTTCTGGCTGATGTCGATCATACATATAGTACGTATATATGTACTGTGTATAGAACATAGTCCTAAAAGATTGCAGTAGTTATCGATCGTGTTATCACAACAGACGATCAAGGAACACTAAAGCGAATTGTATCAGTGTAAAATGATAAAGGGAATGTGACGCTATGTATGTGATGCCTTTGACACAAACAAATTGACAAGAGCAATTCAGAAAGTACTATATATGTACATGGTGCCAATGTAATATCAATATTATTGCCTTTTTGATGGAAAATAATGCCTTCCATTATTATAAACACTGTCTGTAACAGAGTCAGGGGTATAATAAAATGATACGTGTTTCGTGATGATAACACAAAGTATAAACGAAATTATTATGTAATTTTTTTAGGTTAATGATATACATACATATATCCGTATAGCTAATTTATTTCTGGGAAATACTATGCTTACGCGTCTATGTGGGTCAGTGCACCCATTTAATCGTCCTTTATCAAAGATATGGGAATGTCGAACAGATTCATCAAAGGATAAAGTAATGAGTTTTCCGACGACTCTAAAAGATGAATTCTCTTTCACAACTATCGGCTGAAATTTTTTTGTCATAATTTTTTTCGTTCATCTTGCACATCTCTCTTAATTGAAAATGATATCACGTGAAAGTCAGTGTCATAGCAAACGTATACGCGTCTTATAGAGAAGATGTTTTTCATGTAAACATTTTATAAATTAATTAAAAATAAAAGGGAATCATGGTGCCACAGCACATTTTGACATTGTATGTTTCTTCGTGTTATTTTACATTATGAAAAATTTACATTCGTGAGCCATGTTAATACTTGACACGTATACGGTAGACTCTCGTTAAGTGCACGTTTTTGTGTGTGTAGGGGAAGACGACTCGAAGAAAATGAACACTTAACGAGCATACACTCAACGGGAGTCAACTGTATAGTTACCATCACTTTTTTTTGCATACTCGTCCTGGAAACAAATTTTCTTGCTTTTGGAACCTGCCGATAAATTAATCGACGCCACGAAAATATATTTCTCTCCGAAAAGCCTGGCAAAGCAGGCAATATCCACCCTCGGGAAAATGAGGGAAGGAAGGCGGGCAAGAGAGACGAGATAAGGCAAAAAGATAGAAAAGAGTCAAAGTATATATGGTAGCTAAAACTAATTTTGTATAAGTGAGAAAATCGGTCTTACAGCGTCGGATTGGTGGCCGTCAGAGCGAAGGATAATTAACGAATTCCGAGTAGAATCGACAAACATCCCTTTTTCTTAAAGTTTTTTTAATACCTCACCCTGTCAGGGGTTTCCAGGTACATTTCATTAAATTCTTCCAGTGCTAATCCCACCAATAATTCGATAGAGTTACAACAGTGGTGACTCGAGAATAAAAATAAAAAGGACATAAAGCGTGTGTACACATTTAATGTCCGATAACCTCAACAAGGGAATTCGCATTGGACCGCGCATTTATTCAATTATCGATTCGTAAAATTTTCAGGAGCGAAGCAGTTGTAAATCGAAAATGCATTGTAATCATTATTAGCGGTTTTCGATGGATGACGTTCTTGGTGTATTCGACGTTACAATTTATTTCGTGGTTTACGACACGTACCAAGTAAATTCGATGACACGATTATGAACACGAGCATTAAATGGATATCCGGCTTCGCGACAATCGATTCTCATCTATACATATATGACATATTACATATATATAATACATGGATCTATCCATATACACGTATATGATGCATCCTGCCGTACATCAAATCCCGTTCAATTGCAGAGTTTATTGCAAAGGCCTGGTTGTTTAACGAATTGTTCTTTATACCCAGACTTCGCGGCAACGATTTATTATATCGGTGTGAACGGAGCAGAATTTATCGTGGCATAGCATAAATTCTTCGCGCGCATGGTACTACATCGTGCATCGTGCACTTAACTTTCGCGTTGCAAGCGCTACCTGCGCCCGAGGATTTTCACTCGAGTTACGGTTATCTTGGCGGTAACGCCGCGGCATTGTAAATGCGCCCGGATGCATAAGCACAACACGGAGATTCCGAGGTGATGTTGCTGCTTTGTCGGTGACCGTGAGAGAAAAGCGGCGCTAGTGCTTTAGCACCGAATAAATCGAATACCTGACGTCACATATAGTCTGTATTATATACAAGAATACTCTTATCGTATGAAACCAAGTATACAGATAAGCAAAAGCTTTTGTATAATATAGATTCTATCGATAATATTTCAAGCACACGCAGTATCCTTTATTTTTATATTTCTTATCGTATGGAAATTAATTTTTTTTTCATAGAATATACTCGGACTGGTCAATTGATATTAATCTCTTCATAGATCCAATAATGAGCTCGATACTACACTTGATGGTAAATGAAGTAGATTTTACTCCAGTTTTAATTACGTGCAATATGTGCACATTGCTCGACGCATGGTATGTATACAAGCTTTATCAAAGTATGTACTTGGGACACTCGAAAGCTGGATAATTATCTCTCCGTACAATTTATGGCCACTCGCGTGTGTTTAACGTATAGCGTGTACTACGCAGATACGTATTAGATATGAAGGGAGCTGGTTTTTATAGAGAGCTAAGGGAAGTTTCGTTTGCGAATGAATGTCTGAGTAGTTTTTTAGGGTTTTTGTTTTAGATTGATTATTACTTAACTTCCTGCCAGTTACAGTGGAAGGGTTGCTTAATTACTTTTTCATGTCGTGCTGTTTCCTTAGGACGATGGGGATGAGATTGCTGCTGATTGATTGAATACGAATCAACCTGAACTTTCTTGTATCGTGACATTATTCGCAGAATTGCCATTGTGACTTGTGATTAAGAAATCGAAGTTTCTTTTGAACTATAGTGTGATACTGCATTGTTCTTACAGGAATGAATTTGATGAATCAGTATTCATACTAGAAATATGCTCGCAGTATGACTGCACAAAGTTTTCCTTTGTTGTCCCTTTGGGATTATAAATTTGAACACCTGATGGTATCCAATTTTTATGTTTGTCGTGGACAATAACTTTGATTAGATAAAAACTTTTAAAAACTTTTAAAAGACAATTTGAATGACGAGGAAAAGTATTTATATTTTTATACCAACTTATTATTTTATAAATCAATAGATACACATATGTGTTCAAAGATAACATCAAGATTAAAAATAATGTTTGGAAAGTGACGAAACAATTAAAGAGTATCGGCTGTACGATCGGCACTTCAGGGAAGTGACGATGTCAGTGAACAAGATTACAAGAAACCATAAATTAACGCCACAGACATTAGTAACAATTGACTGATAATTTTGGAGAATCGAAAGGTTCATCAAACGGAATGAAATAATCTACTTCGATTCCAGAAAATACAAGACAATTGCAAGCCAATGAAATTAATTCCAAAAGTGACCCTCTCGGAATCACGAGTGTACCTTGATCCCAATTTAATTGTCTGTAGAAAAGCACGTTAGTGGGGTACAACATTGACAAATTTGAGAAACGAAGCGCGTGGGGTTCGAATGGCAGGAATAAAAAATGTGGAAGCTGATGATCTTGAAAATCACGGTGATCGAGATCAATCTACGTTCACAGATGAGGATCTTCAGTCGGAGTCACGTTGTCATTAACCGTAAAAACCAGAAAGAATCCTACGACCCTGTAGAGCTGACAAAGTAAGGCCAGCCGCAGCTCGTCTAGCTAAATGCGAAGCGAAATGCGACGATAAAAGGTGCCAGTTAATTTGGCTGAAGTAACTGAGAGTGCTGGCTGTAGTGTTTGGGTGGTGGCGAAAGAGGGTTGAAAAGGGACGAGTAGAAGGGATTGGAAGGGATCGCCGAATAAGGGGTGCCAACGAAGCCAGAATTAAGAGGATTGGGAATGTATCGCGGGAGCGAGCTGGGTCTCAATGACTGTGATTCTACGAGCATGAAGAATCCATCGAAGGTTCCCGTTTTCGAGGTTGCTATGGCACTTTTCGGTATGGTTTGGTTGTTGCGCGTTCGCTCGGAGATGCGTCGTTGCTCGAAGTGTCGTCGCGAGGAGTTTTTAGCCGCTCAGCAGCAACAACATCAGCAGCAACAGCATCAGCAACAGCCAATCTCGCAGGCAACGAGCCTCATGCAGACACCAGATGACGCCATCACATCCTCAGCTAATACTCTATTCACCCTTGACACACCAGGAGCTGCTGGACCCGCTGGCAGTTACTGTGAGGTTCACGGATACGTTCCCTCGAAAGAAGGTATATCGATACTCTTACATAATATTTTAGTTCTAATCGTAATTTTACTGGACGCCCACTGGCTCGTAGGATATTGTTAAACATGGCGACTATGTTTTTGGACACGTGGAATCTCGTAGGTAATACTTGTACCACGCAGGTATACGAACAATTTCCTCTCTATCGATAAGAAAAATACACTAAACGAATAAGATGAACACCTGAACGGCTCGTGTTTACTCGATCCTAAACCAATAGATTTTATTGAATTGATTTAATAAATTAATCTTGTGGCCGTGCGTACTCTATTAGTCAGATGTCAATACAGTACATAGAATGGCATCGTATGCTAGCAAAATTCAAAGGAAATTGTATGATATTAACGTTATTGACTCATATGGTCTCCATTATGTGTGTCTGCTCTTTGAATGAAATTTAGATCCTTGGAACTTTGTAACAAAGGTCGAACGTTTCGATTTGATGAAGCTTTTTCTAATTGAAATTTACAAATTCATGATAATGCATTAGCTTGTACAGTACAGGAACTGAAAGACTCGAAGCTGCATCGGTCTGGAATTGCTGGATGCAAAACAAGTTTTATTTGCTTTTTCTGGCACAGCTAGCGCGAATCAACATTTTCTATTTGGAATGCTCCATTCGACCTGTTAATATTTGCAGTAGAAAGAACCATCAATCCTAGCATAACGTTTTACTCCTTTTACTCCAAAGACCAGAATAGTATATTATGCAACTAGTGCGTAATGTGAAAAACAGTCATGCACGCGTTGCATACGCTATTTTTGCACGGCCGTGAGTAAAGTTCATGTCTAAAGTTCGATTTTCAGTGCGTAAAGTGTACTTTTTTTCTATACTGTGTGTAATGTGAAAAGTACACTTTACGCACTGAAAATCGAACGTTACACATGAACTTAACTCACGGCCGTGCAAAAGTTGTATTTAAACACGAAACCGAGTGGAAATTTTGGTACACTGAATCCCATATACATATGTATGCCGTTCCCCATTCCGTGGCGATATAAATGTTTCAAAAGCGATCGAGTTTCTATATTTCAAAAACGTATCTTATTCCGCGAAAGCGATCCAATACGATTTTCGTTTGGAGATGACTTACACGACTTCCATATGTACCTCTGTCAGCATCCCTCATTCTCAGAACATTATCCGCATTGGTTCTTATATTTACCTTCGTTCATCCCGAATAAAAATAGTCCTCAAGTCATAGTTCTTTATGGATCATGGGATCAACACATATCATTCTTCATGTAGCGACGTATTATCAGATAAATATTTTGCACATGATATTACATTTAATATTAAATAAAAATGGCTCATCTGATATATCACGTTCTCCAGGTGCATTAAATTCAATTTAATTCGCAATACTTATCACGACGTTACACTTATCAAATGTCAGAACTAGCATAGAATTCCAACCTCTTCAGGATAAAAAGGCCACCATGCAGATAATTTAAAAGGACGTCAGGCGCCTGTGAGTGCTAACAAGTTGCAGCGCTTATCATAAACATCCCCTGTGGACCGAGCATATGGTCTGTTGGTGCGATGTGTGTCGTGCGGTGTGCAGGTTAGTTGCGGGCTTTGTGCATGCGGCCCCATTGTCCCGGAGACAGAGCATAGCATAGCATCTGGTTCACGTGTGTGTTCCTACCTGTTACGAGGATTTGAATAGGCCTACGTCATGTCACTGGAACACACATGCACGTTAAAGGGAGGCGGCCCCCCTTGAGTGACCAAAGAGCAGTTACCTTCTACTAGAATTGGGACGTACGTAAGCGTGAAAACAGAATCCATATATGTATACCAGTATCTATTTCAATTTTTTTATTATCCGTATAGGCTTTCTGGGTCCTAATCACAATAAAATATAGAACGAAGTATTAATACGTGTTTTCAAATATTTTGAAGAGTATAAAAATACTTTTTTGCAATTCAATATTGCTTGTTGAGTAAATCTTTTTTTTTTCATGCGCTCGATTACATTTTCATTTTAAATTTGTATCGTACTACGTTCCAAAATAAGTACGGATAAAAAGTTCCCAATACATTTTTATACGTTACGACGTAATCCAAGAAGCTATATACGAGAGAAAGGAAGTGCCGATACGACCATTTTCACAAAAATTTCAAAATTACGTTTACCAAATTTCTTTGAAAGAAGTTTCTAAAACGTACGCTTTCTGATAAAGTATGATACTTGTAATCTATGAGGCGTATAAAAATACATAAATAGCCGTTTTCACTTTACGTAGATACAATAATTGTCCAAGAAACGAACTTCATGGCTACACACGCACTGTTGCTAAGACAATAGAGACTTGTCCAACGTGCCTCACGTAATTGAAATATGCTACGAAATTTTGTCCTTTGTTTCTGCCACGTGGCGCATCACGTCCTTCATTTCTCTCGTATGAGTATGTTTCATTTGCGACTATGCCGAGCGTATAGGTTGGTCTGTTTCTCTGTTGTGTCTACTCGACGAAGCTATTTCCTTTGTCCTTCGGGTAAACTCTGTGACAAGCGATCGGTCCAGCCATGAAGATCTGTCATTCGTATTTTCATTCTATCGCTGACGCGTGGGAAATTAATGGTGCTAGACACGACGTCGCTAAATGAATCCTCGGCTAAATCAGACCTTTCATCCTACCCTTTCATATAAAAAATCTTTAAGAAACGTTCAACACAGTCCTTCAATATTCGATTCATCAACGGATCATCTTGATCGTACCATCCTGGGTCAAGGATGAAGTTCTAAATGTCAGACGGTCCAAATGTGATTAAACAATTTTTAAGGGATCTTCCATCATATCGTATTCTTTCCATTCACTCGAGCACACGCTCGACCCAGATAGGAAATAGTTTCTATACAGCAGAGACTGACATCGCTGCGGTATTATATGGTTTTAAAGCTAAAAGCAAGTTCGTATCGAAGTAGGTAGTAATGTGCGATATCATCTTAAACTTTATTATCGAATGTTCGCGCGTTCGGAAAATATGTATCGTCTTCGTAGTACTTTGTTAGGTATTAATGTTATATGTATACCTAGTATATGTTATACAACTCCAACAAAAATACAGATTATCCATATTTGTCATGTGTATATGCTCATGTAGCATATAGTCGAAAGCTGTAAGGGGTGAGCTTTTTATAAAAAACAATTACCCGAGTCGTGGTTTACTGCTTTTCTGTAATTTGTTTTCTGGTGGTTGGTATGTTTCCTGCTACAATAATGAACTAGGGTTTCTTGAACAATGTACAAACTCTTATTATCTTGAGCCGTAATCTTCGTCCGCCATTTACAAACTTGCGGTAACACGGTTCTTGCTTTACAGCGTTTCGTTGCTTAATAGCGGACGTAATACAGGCGTTTCTTGAAACCATCAGTGTAATGCAGGTGAAATTTTTTATTTAAAAAACAAAAGTTTATTACAAAAATTACGCTTGAGAAATTTTATGGGAAAAAGACTTTTTATAATTTTCTCAACCTTAATGTCTATGACACGAATAATTTTTAAAAAATTTGAAAATAATGGTTCCACGTTGTTCAGGGTATTAATAGCCCCTAGGTTTTTAATCAACGCACGCAAACTTGTAAAACCATGTTACTGCATTTTACGTTGGCTTTTTGCGTATTCTCCTCCTGTATATCCTGCTGAAAGGTTGACTTTGAGGGTAGTATAAATTAAAGTAGAAAAATGCATACAAGAGTGTACTGTTGTACAGAGGTCGCCAGTGGCTAATTACCTATGTAATACCCAACCGCTCGCATATCAAACTAATTTTCACAAAAACGTGGGTAACCTACATTTAACAGATTTACTTATATGTTTTCCGACCACATGAAAGCGACAATACAGAAAGTGTCATACATTAAAAACCAGCGCTCAATTAAAATTCAATCTAGACAGCAATTAACTGTACTATCTTCCTGTTTCTTTCAGGTGCTCCAAAACGTAGTGAACGTTAATTTGCGCCTTAAGATTCACGCAGCAATGACCAAGAGCTTTCCTTTGTCGTTCTTATAGCTGACTGCCAGTCTGTTTGACAGGCTTTACAGTTCTAGGTATAAGAGGAACAAAGGAAATTTATCCACTGTACCTGCCCCTTTATCAACACGTATAGCTTCAATCCTTGGCTATAAACTTCCTTGATCCTTGCTGTTTTCATCTTAGAGAATTGACTCTGCAAGCTACACGCAAGAACGTCATAATACGATTATGTGGTTTATCTAGCTGTACGTAGCTAACCTTAATATACCACCTCTTTCTTGTATTATATACAGTCATCTTCCATATACCATACACGCTTCGTGCCCATTGTGCCTTCAACACACCAAAAACCACTAAAAGGACAGCAGGAAGCTCTTCTAAAGCATTTACGGTACCTTCGATCGCGATCCTTTTACGAGAGAAAGAAGCGATAGAAAGCTTCCTCTACACTCGGCACTCGTTAGCTCGATTTATTTTTATTTTCAAGAAAATCCACACGGATTCAGTGGTGGACTTCGCCTGAATTACAGAGTAGCATTATTGCTTTCGAAGTGAATTTCACGTATTCTTCGTTTCTCTATATCATATGGGATGCAAGATCCAATCCTTCTACTGTAACATTAGTGAGATTATTGCGCACCATTGTTCTCATCGTACGATCCAGCGCAAGCCAGCTTTTACAGTTAATTGCGATTTGCTAAGCACGGTTCTACCATACCTACTGACGTCATGCTGCATCAGTTCGTTGTCTTGAAATCTACATCTAGATACACAAAACCATAATGCACACCGCGGATGAGTTGTGGTGCAATACGACCGAGTTCGAACTATTACGGTCCCTTTTATGCAAAAATTGTTGACCTCCCATTGGCATGCGATTCAAGTCTATTGAGAATATACCGAATATGACAAATGTGTTAGACATGCCAAAACTTGGAACTAACTATGAGAAATATAATTAATCAGATAACTTACGCATAACCACTTTGTTTTTTCTAGTATACCGACATACAACCGAACAAAGGGAACCCAATTATTGTGCGTGAGATGAGTATATTAATTGGCTTTGTTTCCAGACACTGCTTGATCTTGACCAGAAATTCTAAGATATAATAACGATGACTCTTTGTTCGTCTGCAAATAATTCGAAATATCCACTCAATTGATCAAGCTTCGCCCAAGAATCTACTAATTGAAGAACGAAGCTGTCTCACAGCACTGGAATACCTGTGCCTCCTGGTAAGAATTAATTTATACGTTTTCGCAAAGCAGGTGCAGAGGTTTGATCAAATATCATATAAAAAGAGGAAAAATGGGAGAGCACTCAGGCGAAATAATCTCAAATAAATTCGACCGAAAACGTGAAACGTGATGAGGTGACAATCAAATAAGTATTAGGGGCTTTTGACGAATTGAAGACTTGCAACATATTGCTTAAATGGTTCAGTCATTCATCAACGCTGAAACTGAGTGTTGTAATACTCCTGAGGTATAGTAACGTTAGGTTAGGCTGAGGGTAAAGTTATTACTATGCTCTCAAAGCATCCTGATAACTTCTTCAGATCGATCGATACTGTTCTGACAGTTTTGTGAGGTTTCCCATCTCAAATACTTTAATGTTCGCAAGATGCGTCAGTGCAAGCTGACTTGTAGCTAGAGCTTTAAAATCGATAAACAACCAAGACACGTCTCGAATCATTTATCTCTGGATTTCTGCCCAATGGTAGCCTGAACCATTACATTTAGAGGGTCGGCAATAGGCCCACTCGCAATCAGCCAAAGTCCCTAGCCGAGATACGTAGATTGGCTGGCTATTCTCATCTGGCAAAGTCTTAGCGTGTGCTATAGCTAGGTCAGCAAAATGGCAGCGCGAGGTGGCCAGATCCATACGCTACATTTTATCTTCGTGTTAATGGACAAGTACAAATACGAAAGCTGTTCAAGGATCCCTATCCTTCTACCTGCAGCCATAAGGCATCCATCGAGCATCATTTTCAGTTTCCGCTTACGTCCATCCCCATTGTTCCGTCAGACTCTTTTCAAGTGCTATTCTTCTTCCTATATGGCTTTAAAAAAGGATGGAATACCCTTGGGATACTGTTGACAATATGAATCATAGTGCCTTGTGGCATATGTGTAAATCGTGTTTATTAATGTGCTGTTTCCATAACACGTTGGGTGCATTTCAAGAAAAATGAAATTCTTCTACGAGAAACAGGATCCTGAACGAATGTACATTTTTTTTTACCAAATATCCCATTACAATTGGCATATTTATGGCAGTTTAAAAATCGATGTCTAAGGGAGGTTAAAGGTTTCTTATCACGTGGTCCTTGTTGCGGGGGGCTACTAAGAATTTATGGCTACAACGGAGTCGTGGATTTTGGTGAAATTTTCACGTGATCCTCGTATATAACAGTATGGTATAATATTGGTGTCACCTATATGTTCTAAGTCGAGGTGATCAAATGCCTCACGGTGCAGTTGACAGAAGACAGGGGGGGGACGGGGCTGATAATAAATATATGAGCGGCGTGATAAATGGTTCGTCTTTGCGGACCCAAGAGACAGACTATACAGGCCTTATCATTTATCTTACCTTTTACCACCTGGGATGATAGGTCCAAGATATCTCGATGATTCTAACAAGAAAATCGTGGAATTTACTTCTGCTAGGTTGCAGATTTTAATCTTAATGTGTCTCGGAAAATAGTGCACTGTAAATTTCATTGTTCCTTTACTATGGTACTTTCACCCCTTCGAATCCTTTGCACCCAGCATCCTGCGACTAGATACTCGAAATACAATTACTGTGCTGTCATTACTGTCCTCGCTATACACAGTGAATACTGTCCAAGAGAATGTGTTGAATCTCAGATACAAAGGATTTCAGATTAAAAATGAAACTCGTCTACTCGTTGAGTCAAGGAGAAAAGGGTTAGTACTGGTCCATACATGCATAGAGCATATGTGTCCGTCTAATTTTTTTGTCCTTTAGAGCGAGGATATTCACGAAAAAGGAACATTTCGCGGATAACTGCATCCACCAGATATAGGCTGTCTGGCGAGAAGAAATTCCATTTTAATTGCGGACGTGTATAATCCCCGTTTTTTTCCTCTCAACTTCTCCTACTCTTTTTTTTTCGTCGCGACGCGCCATGCAAATTTTCCCAAGGCTCGCGGGAATTACGTGCCGTCAACAGCATAGGACGCCAGCATGAATCGCGCAGTCGTTTAAGAATTTGCCCGTTATAAAAACGTCGCGCGCGTAAATTCTATCGACAGCGCGGTTACAGTGTAGTGTAACATTTTCATTTTAAACATGACACGTTATCAAATGATGCGCCATTCGCAGAAACCACAATAGGATAAAAGTTATTAAACACTTCGAGAAACAATGAACTTCTCCCTCCCTAAAATATACGGTATTTTACTTCCCTTTCATTTTTCAACCGCTGACGCACATAATCGACTCACTGTGAAATTTCGTAGCACTGATTGTTTTCAATTCTTTTTTATTTTATTTTTTGCTGGCTTTATCTCCCCCCCCCCTTCTTTCTCCCACGCCCCTTATACATGTTGCCTCTTGTTTTGATGTTCACGAGAATTTCATCCATAATGTAAGCAGAGCTGTGCTCGAGGTAGAATAAACACTGGCCCGCGTGGAATAATAATTAATAAGGTCCTGTTTACGTAGTCACGCGTGCTGTCGCTGTAAAGCACTCGTTATGCTGGCTGAAAAATAATGACCGCGACATCTGTGTATTTAGCCCTCAACCGATGCATCCATTCTTTCCACCATATCTCGGGGATGAACAACGTGGTTCCCCTTACGCATTTCATTCTTACATTGTTACGTGGAGTACACTGTGATTTATATATAGGAATACGAGCCTCAAGCGTCTCTTTAGCATGTCGTATTTACTTTTATCGGGATCATACAAAAATTTGCTTGATTCAAAAAAATGATCGACATTACTCAGTTATTTGACTTATGTATCATATTAATTTTCGTTAAACAATTTTCAATTAATTTTCAGCTTATTAATTAACTAAAATTTCGAATCGCATCTGTGTTGGTGTCTGTCGAACAATTTTGTAGTCTAATGCGATGAAATTAAGCTGCAATGCAGGACGTTATTGCAATGCGTATTTGAACAACAGTTTCCCTACTGGGACGATTAATGAAGTAACATGGTTTACTTATAATTTGTAGATATAAATTTGCTAGCCATGCAGCTAGATTTGATTGAAATGGTATTTGGCGATGTGTAATTGTATCATGAAATTGAATACATCAAAATTGTATAATAAAACAAAAGATTTAATTATCAATTGTCAAAGTCAATTTTACACACGAATAATTTTTCGTTATCATTATCAATGAAACTTCTCTAATCGGATATAATAATAACACAATATATACACTGTCTCGAGCAGATTGTGAACTTATAAGTAAAGTTTGCAATTGTTCCGCGTGACACAAAGGAATAATCCAAGAGGTAATCGGCTGTCTTAACGAGACACTGGACCACCGAATAGGGGAGCGAAGTATTAGGCAAGCGTCATCTGCCGGTTCAAATTGAAGTTTAAACTCCAGATACATACACTAGTCTTAAATAGACAATAGATTTAGCAGTTGGCCATGATTTCCCATGAGATATATTAATTAAGAAATTGCCCATATATTCTCGAAGATGTGGGTTCAGTCAATAATAATCTCCAACTGGAGTTTCCTGAACAATCATAGATGGCGGAGGTATAATTTCCAGTTGCCTGAAGCGCAAACACGAAAATTCGAAATTGCGAATTACGAATTAAGCCGGGCGAACTACAATAGAGAATGAAAATAAAAAAATCGTTAGGGATGTGGGTTAGCGCATTTACACGAAATAATAGTAGCACAACAGAATAGAGGAATTACTAGTTAGGCCGTGATCCAAGTGTAACGTAGGGGTCGAAGAGAGGGTTCCGAATAACAATACGCCAGGGAAATATTGTATACACGTGTATGGCATGCACTCGTTCCCAGGACTGTTTGCAGGGCTTCAGAATCCAAGAGGCTTTGCCGATCCGACATATTCGTTTTGAGGAGATGTAAGTAAATTAGAAAATTAATGAAAACTAACATGCTCGGCATTAGGAAAGCATTAGTAGGCTAGTGTTCCGCAACAATTCTTAGGACTTCTTTTTACGACAATATGCATTTCTGGTTTATGCGTCTCTTTTTACGCCATTTTTTTACGATACACCATAGCAAGACACGTGCGTTAAGATATGGTTATTTTCGCAAGAAAAGTTACGTTCTTTCTACGTTATTGCTCATAAATTCTGGCTTACCGTATGAATTATTATATTCCTTTTGCTTCAGGCTTAATAGCGGTTTGCGGGTGGAAACGATTAAACTCCTTCAATATTGCTCTGCCTTGAGAATAAAACTTATACGTATCTTCCGGTATTTATATTATTTCCTCGAGTAAATTTTAAATGCGTAATATCCACTTTAGCTATAAGGCTACTATACGTAGATAATATATATCTACATATATGGAAATAACATAGATGAATTATAGTGACTGCGCGGCGGAATCGATCCTTTCCATTACCGTGTCACGACGGTAATAGAACTGGACCGTTATCGAGGGTATGAACGTCCGGCATTGTGTACTGGGGTTGACACTATGGACGCGACAAAGGTACCACCTCGTCTCTCTAATGAATTCCAACCCTCGTAAACACATTTAGAGACGTACGAATTCTTGAAATTTCTTGCCCATGGTGATAGCTATAAGAAATTTACCGCGTTGTAGGTGTAGGCCCCAATCCCTCACTCTATTTGACTATTATCATAGGGTCTGGTGAGCGATATAATCGCCAAGATCAGACCTCGATCCCACTCGGCTCTCTTATGTTGGTAATACCATGAATTTCCTGAAAAAATTAAATTTGAAAACTATCCAATCGGTCGGTAGCGACTATTCGTAGCTAGTAATTAAGTAAATCTTCGCCTGGAGTATGCATTAACTATTGGCACCGAATCAACCGCGTCGCAGAGTCTTTGTGGAAGAGAGATGGTCGTTAATTGCGAAACGAACCGCAAAGAGGTGGCCACGTTCAGTCACACAGTGGTCTACCTCGTTCAAATTGCAACGACGAGGAAAGTTCGAGAGTGACTCCCGCCGTTGGTACCCGCTATAATTTGCTTCCCTTAAACTTCACGTCCATAGAGCTCCTCTATCCCGGTACATTCTCTTCCTGTAGTCAGGATCGAACCACGCTCTGTCCTCTTCCTCCATTTCGAACTCTACCATTCGGCTAGCGGCATAGGCGCAATGCTTCTCGTTTTGCAAAGTCAAAAGTTTACGCTCTATATGTAATGCCGCGGTTAGAACTTTCTCGACTCTACGTATACTACATTAAGAGCGACATTTCGTTCGACAAAAGATCTCGTTAGTACCGTCTGCGGGATCTCACGCATGAGCTGTTTTAGATGATTTCGTAATAATTTTATTTAGATGTATCCTCATACCGATGCAGCAATTTAATTTACTTTTGAAGATATGCTTTCTATTTTCTTAGTATTATTGGAACCTGGAAATTGATATATAGTATACCTTTCATGTAGGTTGGCATCGTATATCAATCCTGTTTCATGTAACGTAAAGGGATTCTATATAGGAACCTCACGTAACATGCACCTATTTCAACCGCGGCAATATATCAAAGGGATTCATTAGATAAATATTTAAGCTCCATAAATGCAGTGCAGTGGTATGTATGGTCGTCGTAGCAAGTTAGATGTTCGTAAGGTTTTATGGAGCCAAGGAATTGGAGAAGCGACTAGACTCGGAGTACAATATTCGCATTATCCTCGAGTAGAAAATTGAATTTACATGAAAAATGATCTCGTGCGTCATGAAATTGCTGGAATAATTTACCTTAAAGGCTTTATAAAGACCTATCGTAATAATGATATTTTAGTCATATGTAAATACATTTATGCGTGCGAGGATCCGGAGTGTACGATTCAACGTTTGTCTTCATTAAACACGACGCAAACGGAAGAACGAATAAGCGAATCATTTTTTTAATAAGTTTATACATCGAAGCAAATATTCACCTACGTGATATCCAATGAATCACAATTCAGTAAATGAAATACGAAAATGTTTGATATATTAATGTCGGAGGGCAAACCACACCCCGTAGAATTTATAATGCAATAATATTCTTCCCCTTACCAAACTACGTACATTCCAACGCATATTTCTCACATCATGCAGAACGTCCTAACGATCTTCCTACTTAGCATATAATATTCCATGTAAAGCGGCTTTATATGTCAAACCTAAAAATAACTGGTATAAAGTTCCAAAGCGAATGAAGTGTATATTTTTTATCGTACCCTGTATACTATAACATAGAAATGCTCAAATAATTTTTTTGTCCTCATACAGATGCGATTGAAACAGTCGGATTTACGTTCTGGTTTTACGTCAAGGTTCTACGTATATTCTGGTATATCAAAGTAAATTTCTTGCGCGATAATAATTCACTTGGGCCATAGTTACATATATGTATATGTATATGTACAATATGCAGGTGTATCATTTGACCTGGGGCTTTCATTTGAAGCTACAAAAGCATCGACACGTGCAACTCTATACGAGACGTCGAATCATTTGAAAGAAGATACCGTTGAAGGAAAAAGCCACTCATCCTCGGTGGGTGAGTTTGTAAAACGAGCGTTTTCCAGGCTTTTTCCACTGGAAATTAAAGATTTCTAAAAGCTTCTTACTAGGTGCCCAGCAATTACTACGTTACACTCGAAATCTTGAAGCTACCTTGAGCACCCGTATAGCACAGAGGATAATAGAATACAAAGAGAATAAAAATAAGCCGGAAAAGGTAAAACAAGATAATTCTCTCACGCACGTCTGGCTGAACGTCAAAAGAAAATAAGTACCTCGAAGCATATGGCAATGCCAAAGAGTAATGTCGTTAATTAAAATCATAGAATTTAAGAGGTCATTTAGTTACCTCCGTTCAGAAAATACTTGGCAATCCGTTGTGTTCGTTGGCTCGTTACTCAGCGTCGAAAGACTTCCTTTGAGTAACAGTAGCCGGAGGCTGTGAGCGGTTGGTACCTATGTTAATACAAAAGAAAGAGAGAAAAAAAGTATCAGCGATGAACCAGAACCAAACCTTCCATCTTCTAACAACCCTTATTGACTTTCAGCCCTATTACGGCACTTTTCGAATCTGATTACCACTGCAGCACTTTCAATCATGTCTCTCTGATGTCTGGCTTATCCTTCAATTCCAACATTATCGACACTGCCACCAGCGGCGACCTCACGCCTTCCACCTTTCACGAATTGACGTTCAACCTTACCAAAGGGTGGATTTTCACGATGGAATTGAGCTCTAATTTCAAACGAAGAACGTCAACTCCCTTGAGCTCTTTTGTTTTGAAATCCGTCAATGTACCTACCTACCTACCCCCTAGTAGTTTCGACTGTTCTCCGATTCAAATTCAGTTTCTAGAGTTTCTAATGGGATTACATAATTTTATGCAATTAGTATTTTACGTTTGAGGTAATCGTACGTACGATGGGGTATGAAAAAAACGAAAAGTAGCATGCGTAAGTAAAATGAGATAATTTTATCGGAGATTTCCAATAGGTGAGAACTTACTGGACCCATACGTGTTTTCCAGCTATTTTTATACGGTAAAAACTCGCCAGAGTCATGCCTCTTTATTTGCTTTTGAGAAATTGTACATGATAGACACATGGTGTAAATCGGCCGTGGGTTGCATTGTCACGAAATGCTTTATCCGCAGGAAGGTTTCGTAGGTCAGGGAGTTACGGCTTCCTGAAACCCAGGCGATCTACGTTAGACGTGTTGGGGTTGATATATAGTCTACAGTCTCGGGCTCTAACGCATTATATGTATACTATATGATTCATTCTATCACAAATGCTCCTAAGCTATTGAAACTGGTTAACTTGACGTTATACTCTACTCGACGTCTATACTTTCAGGATATACTAACTACTACCATTTATACGTTATCAGGCCCTTTGATCGCGAACAGGAAGCCGACAAACCGTTTCATAGTTAATGGTCTATGTTGTCGATAATATCTTGAGAATTTACCATAGAAATCGATAATTTTTTATTTATAAAATATTTCTTACGCGTCTACTTGATTTATCGATCTATAAGGAGGCTAACTCAGGCGAAAACGAAAATTCATACATTTTTATGAAATTATGTTCACAATATAACTTTGCTGTATTTTTGACTTTTCCAGATATTCAAGAATTTTACGAGCTGACGCTGCTTGACGAAACGAAATCGGTACAGCAGAAAACGGCAGAGACGATCCGTATTGCTGACAAGTGGGAAGCCAGCGATGGACCAATCACGCCGACTTTCGCGCAGAATGACGTAAGCTCGTTCTCATGCATATTATTCAATCAAAATAGAAGTGGAAGTTATTCTATGAAATTTCATCGCTCGCGTACGTCGTCAGTGACGGCATGCATAAATTTATGTCACTCAAAGTATCTGATGCGTCAACACGTTAGTGCCAACTGACGCATGATTTCCAAACTTTCGTTATGGATCGGATTGAGATACGGCACATATGACCACACAATTAGTGTCAGCAATTATAGTTCAGGAGCTGATTGGTAGATCCGCGATGTCATGGACGCCACCAATCCCCATGTCGAAGTTTCAATTTTAACTGCTAATTGCCTCACGTTTGGTATACTATCACAATTTCACGATAATTACCAGTATAAATCATCGACCGAGTACAGCTACACATTCGACATTTCCAATAGCCAAATTATATTATAATACCCAGCTAAGCATTACTTTTCCACAATCAAATTAAATTCCGCTATTCAAACTCGACACTATGAAAAATTCATGTAAAATTATTCCATCCCAATTACATGTCTGGCGTACATATCGATGTAACAGCCAATCCTGATAACAAAAACATAACTCATTTTAAAACACGATAAAAATTTACATAAATAAATATTTCATTTTTTTTTCTATATTTTCAATCATTCGTAACATGGAAAACCACTGCTTTGCGCTGACCTAACAGTTACGTCAATGAGCACCAGAACGCTAAATGCTCCCAGGGTAGTACAATGCTTTCCGGAGGTCAGCAGATAACATATCATACCCATTACATGATGCGTCTCTCTACATGCAATATATGTAGGTCTATGCTCCTCATAATGCAAGCACGATGTGGTTTATATGTATATAGGTATTGGCCCAGTACATACATGCATGCCTTGATTATACAGCTACGGATTGGCACTCGTGTTCTATCTGGGTAATTGAAGATTTGAAATGGTCTAAGGGAAAAGGGATCAATATGACGATGTAATGATTCATAGATTGTCTTCGATATAAAACACATATAAAATAGGGTAGAAATTCAACTGTATCATCCGAACGATTCCCAGAAGGACTGTATACTATAGGGTATCCTACGTGATTTTGTTTCTGAAGTCCCAAGTTCATTTAACTTTCTATTTGATTTTGCAAAGTTCCTATGGCAATTCTCATGGTATTTCTGCAAAGACAGTCCTCGCTGGAGAAACTCCGCGAATAGTGTCGTCGAGCTGTACCTAAACTGTGTTAGAAATAAACTTTTGTTGTGCACTGGATCCCAGATAGTTATGTCGCCGGTATAATGCATGGAAGTACAGTCATATACATTAAACATCCTAGGGACGATTTAACATGCGCGTATAGTACATGTATATACGTGTGTCTATGGTTCATCCGTATGTATTTATGTACGTGGGACTTCGAATGCTTGATGCATTACCGTTTTCAAGGGGACAAATGGAATTTATAGCTGCTCCTTTCGAATCAGAAGTATTTCCCGTGGTCAGTGACCGTGCTCTTGGCAAAAGAACGATTCGCCACGTAGACAGTAGCTGCTAGTCGTTTCACCATACTTCGAGAGTGCATCCATACCAAAATGCATTTCGATTGAAATCGATGTGTTTATCCGCGACGTTTCTATTTCCTGTTAACTTTCCGGTTTTTATAATGGTCGATATATTATAGTTGAAAAATTTTTAAATGAAATATCGAGGAGATTACTCAATCGAATGTTGTTGATTTTTAATAAAATTGAAGTATTTTCACGATATTAACCCAGTTCGGCTTAGTGGTCGCTTGTGCGTTGATAATTACGGATTTTGTCTTTATACGATAATGAATTTGATATATTTAATTAATGAAGTGTCAGTCACGTGACCTGTCGTGAGATATTGATTTTGATATTGAGGTCGTGAACGTACAGTGTCAAGCTGCGAGGAAAGCAAGGAGCGATGACTGATCGAGCTTGCTGTTCTTTAAGTCTATTAAGGCTAATGGTCTCTCTCATAAATTGCTCGATGGGAATACTTTGGGTCAGTATTTATTATATGTTCATCCTGAAGCTGCAAAAAGTCATAATCCACCCTGAAGAAGATGTGCCAGTCAGCAGAACTGCAAGCTGGATGTCTGGTCGCCTCCCTCGTGGCTCAGTATTCCCAATTATCGCTCTTGGTCATCTTACGTTTGCCATCGGATAAAAGCTCTGCCTTTTTCTTTTATTGTACTTTATTGATATTCGAAAAGAAGTGCCCTTTTTCATTTTAATTTTTACTCCGATTTTTAATTCTCAAAAGTCATTGTTTGCGGGTTTTATCGTATGAGATCGAAGATCGACTAAATCATGGATGATCATGATCATCATCGTCATACAATTGCAATTGTAAGCAGGAAGACTTTTGTCTGACTCTAATGGGGATGTAAAATCTGATTAAACACTTTCTGTGCATTATGCGGATGCTTTACTTTTCTTTTACCATTATCCGAGATGGTCGGCGTGAGATGATAAGGAGTGGGGAAGAAGAAACGAACATATAAAAAATATGTATTTTGAGATTCCAAGACACTATAATGCTTTCAGACCTGGAACTGCCTCTGCATTAATCAAACCCTCTAGCATGGTACGAAGTGTGGCTTCGAAGAGGGTTTATAATAAACACTAAATCGATTTAAGTCGAGGATTCGAATGACTCTTATTTTTTTTTTTTTTTAATTATTACCAATTTTGTTTTATCATCTTATTATTACAACAATGGGCATATTGTAATATATATTCTTATTAGAAGGACATTACATAACACTCCTACCATTCGTCTCTCTATTATCGAGGAAATAAAATAGTCAACTATCGAATCGCTTAAATACTATCGCAGAATGCCAAGCTGGCAATATAAATTGGAAATGAAAAATAATAAATTCACGAGAGAGAATATTTGATGCCAAGTGCATTAAGCTAAAAACTCATATAATATTGATAAATGAAAAAAATAAAAATGAAAATGGTTCATTTGCGATTAACTGTTCAACCGATGTATCCCCCTTTCGTTGAATTTACTGCTTTTTCCAGAAGCAATGTAAAATTCGAAACTAAATGAAAACATGAAGCCGTAAGCATACCTATAAAACCATTAAAATTATCGAAATCTGGTTAAATGAATTGATAACTAGTCAAAGTACGTAATCATCGTTGCGAAAAATAATTAAAAGTCCGGATATTGGAGTTCTCAATCTCTAAATTTGTCTTTGGAGGAAGAAAATATTGCTCACGTTATATACGTTCAAAATTGATAACGAGATGTTTATTATTTAGTCTATGATATACGGGCAAGCTAATGTCTTTGCGCAAATATATACACGCTATGCTATTTCGTGCAACCAGGAGCATAAAATCTGCACAAATTAATATGCTCTTTGCTGCAGTAGCAGCGTCATTCTCGACAGGATGTATCAACTACTGCTCGATCAACATGAGTCTCATTAAATGTACGAAATTCATATTAATTAGCAGGATTTACCGAAATCGGTGATTAATATATTTTATAATCAATATTATTGTGATTATCATTTACATTTTTCTTGCGCGACCAGAATTCTTTAACAAAGTTCCCCATAGGATTTCAGGGTAGGGGTTTTAGGGTAGGGGACTCTTAAATTATTCTAATAAATTAGAGAGATTTTTCATATTAAAACCTTCTTTGGAATCCTTTTTTTGCTCGCCTGACTGTACTTTGCGAACCCCGTGTGCCGCACCTGTTTTCCTTCTTCCCTTTTCCTTTGGTGTTTAATCGCGCGAAACATTGCTCCTCTATATCATCCCTTTCCCCATCTTGCGCATTCACTGATACTAACTCTCCCCGGAACCCCACTCCCCGGCGTGACACTATACCCACCCACCGCCGGAAGACAATATCAAGTTAATGTTCATCTTTCTTTGCATCACAGTTCAGAGCTTTAATGGATGTTTCACTGGACGAAGGGAGGCGTCCTAGCGCGCACGTTAAAACTTTTCACCCTTTTGCCGCACTAAAATGAGCGAACGATTCTTTGCTCGTTTTCCTCGACGCTTGACCATTGTCCTCTTTGATAATGGGTTCTTTCATTTGCCCTTTTAACGTCGCATTCCACGCCCACGAATGACGCCGCATACGTAAAAATTCCGAATCCTCCTCTTACTAAATCACACAATCACATGTGTTCGAAGCATTTTTTTCTGTTATACAACAGCGTTTATATATACATATATGTATATGTATATATTCAGCGAGCAACGTGTAGAGGTATATGCATAATGGTATCTAAAACGTTCTTACAGAATCCTTCATTTCCGTCCTGCTCCCTATACATAAGGGTGCTTCCAAATTTAGCAGCCTCCCGTAAACTCTCTGGTGCTACTCAGTTTACGTTACCTAATCTATCAAGAAACGGTTTTGCTTAGCTCAACCTCTTGAAATATTATCGCTAAGGATCTAATCCCAACACATCTTAATCCTCCGTTAGCCGCATACTCGACCCAGTCCACATCTTCCAATCTAAGGGAAGATGTAACGTGCGCCGAGTAAGAACTGCTTCAGGTACCGGGCAAAATGCGAGCTTCGGTAATTTGTCAACTGGTGATTAATTAGCACGACCCCCATTGCTCTACTGTGCCACCGAGCAAAATGCACGATTGTACTGCAGCAGTAATTTATGTTACTTGCGTTTGGAAGTGCCGCGATTGTTATATAGCACTTTGTAGCAAACTGGATGAACGCGAAGATATCTCTGAATCTTATATCGCGCTCGTTTATAGCTGCTCTTTGCTTTTCGATGTTTCTTTAGCGATATCTCTGGATTCATTGAACCCAATCGCGAAAGTGCCATCGAAAAAGTGCCTGTATTTGGACATGTGGGTTAAAGTTGACGTTCGGTAAATATGGATACCCATGCCGTTGGGACAATTTGTTGTCACGCCACGACTATTTTGTTGCTTGCCACTGGCAGTTTGTCTTTCATTCACTGTTTCACCTTCGCGTCCGTTATGTTGTGTCTCCCTCATACGATGGACGGCCACCTACGACAACGCATACGTAGTCTCATCCACCTTGATGGATGTGGCGGATGCGACATCGTACCTCTTGACCCACGCGTTTCATGTAACCCAGTATCAAGCATGCCTCGCTATAGATATATTTTCTCAAGCATAAACTAAAATAGGGAATTTCAATTAAATTGATATTTTCGTGTATCATTTTTTCAACAGCATCGGCATTGTGAAATTGAATTTGGTAGGCTAAGTGACGTATTGGATTCTGAAGTACTTAAAACTTGATATTTTTAACTGGGAGCTGCATACATATATTTTGAGTTTACAAAATCCATTCATATCTCGCAATATCCTTATGGATGAGACTTTAAGTCTTTTAGACGGTAAAGCGTCTGAGGGTTTACTTCCTCAAGGTGGAATCTGCTTTATTCTTTACGTCAGGCGTGCGTGACGGAAATGGAGGAAAGTAAAATTAATTCGGAAAGAGAGGAAGAAAATTCCGGCTGACAAAGGGTCGTGGAATTATTAATTCAACTCGCCGCGACGCGCGGCGCTCGTGTTGGCTAGTGCAGGAACGACGACCGTCGTTGTCAGGCTCTTCTAATTTAGAAAATTTGTTCCTCGCATTCAAGAGACCTGAGAGCAATGCACCTTCCGCGACTACCGGAAGATATGTGACTGACTTATTTATGCCTAGAATACCCTGGACCAACCCCAAGGGTGCAGAGATAATATCCTGTTGTAAATTGGAGCTTTTATCTGCGATAAAGGCCAACGTATGTTTCAGACACATGCCATTTCTCGAATAAACTTGAAATTTTGCTAATAGCTATATTATTCATCGCGAATTTTTCTCTGTGCCTATAGATACATGAATTTGCATTTCGAGAAATATATTTTATGCAAATAAATCAATCCATACATATATGCAAAATTACATTATACAGAATATATTATTTTCCTGAACTATTTTCGCTGTCGTGCTTGATATTTTTGTCAACGATTTTCTTCAGGAATTCGAATCAGTATTGGCGTAACTTTCACGGTTGTAGTCACGTTCAACGAAACTTTTCTATTCTAGTCGAGTTGGACAGTAAAAAAAAAGAACGAAAACGAAATTTATGTTTGCCTTATCTTTACGTTGAAACTTTTCCTTCGTTAACATATCCGTCAAAGCCTTTGAAGTGGCCACTGTTGAAGGGCTGAATGAGTACGATCGCAAACTGGAAAAATAAAAAGTGCTAGGAAAATACGATACAATCGATAAACTAAACATCCAGAGGCGATGCGATGTAAGTGAAAGAAAACATTTAAACACTTGTAGTTCTTCAATATCTTTCTTCTGAATTTACTCTTCGTACATCCTTTTCTTCCAATCAATATAAATCGACTTGTAAATTAAGTCTAAACTGAAAAAACTGTAGAAGAGAATAAATGACAGACCTGGTTTTCCCACGAAAGAGAATTTTAGCTAGTCCGGAATTTTTTCTTACTAAAAAATTTATTTGGTCGGAAATCTCCTTTTCGACTCGAGCGATTCACTAAGGTAATGACCAATGAGATATGATCGTTAGACTGGCCAACCTGTTCTAAAATAAATCCTCGTTTTGTACGTGATATTTGGTGTATTCGGTATCATTGAATTGCTTGTATTTTCAGTTTGGACCATTAACTAGACGTTAAGGTAACTAAATTCACGTAAACAGCCTGAATAACTATGCGAATACATTTGTGGATTATATCGAGTTTCGACAGCCGATACATTTGGAAGATTAAGTATACGGTTTAATGTTTCCTCTTCGTCCTGTGGTTTGCTACAATTTTAGGTTAGTTTCGTTTTCTTTTTGCTTCATTTTTTATCCTCACCGCCATTTCAAGGTGGCACCAAGCTACCGCCGCCCTTCTAGTATCACTATCGCGTATTCAGGAAGCAAAGCAAAAGCAATTTAAGTTTCCTTTAAGTTTGAATATACGCGTGCGGCAAGTATAAATAAGGCGGGTAGTTTAAAATCAGCGATACTCCCAGGACTTACGTTCCAAACAGAATAACTAGGAAAAATATTGCTAATTCGAGCGTTTTTCCAATACGTGATTACATCGGGTTTCGCGCACGTTATCGAATCTCTAAAAGATTCAATTGAAATAGTCCGAAGAATATTTTTTATTCGGCAATCGCGACCAGGAAATTATTGACACGATATACCGCAAGGTTATTATATGTATATCGCTGTTAGTTAAAGTGCAGGGTAAAAGTTGTATTTCATTATTTAATGAAACGTATAATATTTACTCCAACGAATATCGCAGGTATTTACATCGAAAAAATTTGTATCGCTAATGATAATTTTCAAATAAATTTTCTACACATACGTTTCACTCACAATATTAGCGATATCGACAGGAGCATTTTACAAAGTTGAATTTGACCCTTTGATACTACAGAAAGCAAATAACGACGCTGTCTTATGCTATGACAGCGTCAAAAGTTATTGATTTAACGGGGGTTCAAACTTATAATTAATATTTGTGGATCCTTCACATTCAGAATTCTTCCGTTCTTCTCGATCCTTTTCGTCCGTACTGCGTACACTTCCCTGCTGCGGCTACTTGCTCTATTACTCTACCTTAAATTACTTTGAGGGGAATTGAATTAAGCTTTGTCGCATAAGTCCGCCGTGCCGTCAAGATTTTCCACTCTATTAACGGGTACTCTGTCAAAACTTTCTGCTTGCTTACCGTTCGTCGACTATATCTAACCCTACAGCCCAGAGCAGCGTTGTTATGCTTGATGCACTTTATCTTTTACCTGTTTAACTTAAATCCAATGATTTCCAACTACCATCCTTTATTCAATTCAAGCCTCTATTTTAATTGTCGATCAAAGTTCTTGAAACATTTCGGAATCGGAAAACCTCCGACGGGAATTTGCATTGTTCCGAGTAACTCGGGAAACAGCGTGGAAATTTTCGCGTATTCATGAATGTGAATGACCATTGAATCACAGCCAATGAGAATTGAAATAAATTTTATATTCGTTTTTTGATAACCTTTCATTAAAACTTGATGTGATATTCGCGGTGCATTATTCATGGAGATTATTGATTACAATTGGATAATTGATGTACCGGTAGATAATAAATTATTATCCTCGTAGTTGCAATTATTATATGATAATGTAAATTATCGATTTACGTGACTCTATTAGCAGCGTTTTATTTAATATTGAATTACAGAACATTCTACGTGATGCATGGTTTTCTATTAAACGAACGTTGCGCATTCACATTTTTATCATTACTTAGTGATATAATGTGAAAGCGAAGGTGCTGGTTATGTCTGTAGAATTTTTTTATCTTTCAAATGGGTAATATGAGATTCACCCGTTATTAATAGCGGAATATTTCAACGTGAATATTTATACCAGTGTCCATACATCGACTCGGTTCTGTTAGATCGCTACAATAAATATAGCTTTGATTAATCCCCGGAATATATATTCCATGTGAAATATCAGAGGTTGCGAATGGAAACGTGATCTCGCATACTTAGGTGCATATAAATTTTCAATATGAATATCAAACTCCTTTTTTAACCTCCTTTTATTTCTGCATGAATTTCGAGTTCGATTCCGTTTTCTTCTGTTACAAAACACCTGTTGCTTTGGAGTGTCCTTCATTTAATCTCCACAATTTAAACGTACGACATTCAGCATGGGAAATGGTCGAAACAGCAAGTCAAAAGAATTAATTTAAAAGTGGCCATTTAGAAATGACATACCTAATGCTACTTGAAAATATTATTTTAATGCACCCCCTTATATTCATGAATAATCAATTCAGTATGAAAACTTGATGTACGGGGTGAAAATTGTCATTAAGCAAAATCACTGTCATCACTGACAGCTATTCCCACTCGTCGAATACGTTAAAGATTTATAAGAAAGATAACCTTATCAAAGCGCGTTATTCGAGTTGACTGACAGAAAAAAATTCGAGAAATGAAATAATCGCTTATCGAATAATGAAAGTGTTGTATTTCAAAAGGTATAGAGAACAGATACGGGACGAGATGGGCTAATTGAGGAGACGGTGAGTATCGGGTGTCACCCTTATCATGGTACAGTGGAAAGTGAGGGAGACTAAAAGGTAGAAAACTGTCACCGAAATCAAGTACTTTCCCGCTCGGACAACATTTTCAGTTGCCAAGCCTTTGGGAAGTCGTGTCAGTTTTCACCTCAGCGATTAGCTATGCAGCGACTACGTCGTCGTTTCGGAAACGACATTCCTCAAGGATTTCCAAGAGAAACAAGAAGAACAAACAGACAGATTGTCCCGTAGGCATCCGTAGATATACGTATATTGCAAATACTGTATCGCATACCGAGTACTTGGTAAATTGTTCGTGAAGCCATCAATCAGTCATTAACAACGTTATGTCTGCTGAACGCGTCGAGTCTCATGTTGCAACGGCTGCCACCACGTTACGTAGCCGATATCCACGAAGGCTCAAGTCCTAGTAAGTTTACGGGCATCCCCGCACGAAACATGCCAAACTTAGGCAGATTTGTTTCTCTTTGAGGTCTCTTGAAACTCTGGACGGGCTAACCTTTGGATTTTACGTTTAGCCGATAGAGTCCATTATGTCTGGACGACGGTAACTTATTGTAATCCCAATTTGGCACCTCACGTAATCCAACTCGTGTTAGATCCGTTTAAATTGCGTCGTATCAGCAATATACTAAGTATACAATGCAATTTAGATGCATCGTCGGATTCGAACCATAGGGAATTTCTGTTTGAACGCGATTCCAATGACTTCTGATCAACGTACAGATATAGCGCACTGTACTCCGTGCAAATGGCTAGGAATCCGTGAGAACGCTCGGGTGGATTGCCCAGTGAATTTGCGAGTAGACACTTTTCGCAGTGACGTTCCAAGCCGGGGTTAAGCGTAATGGAGTCGATACATAGAGAAGGAGACACGGACGATAGCATCGGAGAGTGGACCTGGGATAAAGAGAGAAAGTAGTTTTCAGCGTAGCCAAGCTCGAATAATTTATCGTAATGCGAGAAAAGGGGTTGAAAATCCCAGGGGCGTAATATAGAAAGCTCTATAACTACGTTCCTTGAAAATACGAGCGTTTAAGCTCTAGTTTGTTCTATGGGAATGCGAATGGGAGGTACCGGAGTGTAACATGGATCCTCGTCCGAACGCAAGCACTTTAGAACGGAATCGTGCCAGTGAATTTCTATCGGGCAAGTGATAACGTTGATGGGCCTGACAATGTGTTATGCAATTTACATCGCACAGTAAATAGCAATGCCATAGAAGCTTTGGCTTCATATCGTTCTATCTACGTTAAGCTGCGACATATTGACGTGCGCTGATTATACGCTAAAATAATTAACACCATCAGTCAGCAGCAGAATTAATTGCTTCAGGAGCTTGATGCAGTGACTCAGTCTCTTTATGGACTGCATTACTATATGTATACTATGTATAAACAGGATCATTGTTCGAGGTGCAAACTTAGCGACTCGTTGCACTACAAAGATACTATATGCATTAACCCAAAGCTCTAATAAAAGAATGATCCGGATCGATATTGTTTCGGATAGCACAGAGGGAGAGAGAGAGACAGAGAGAGTCTTTATGACAAAGGCTACGCAAGCATCCTCGAGTAATATTCGCAAGTGTTCACGGGGCCAGCACGAGACCTGCTGGATAACCTAACCTAACCTAGGCTGACATAACCTAAATGCTCTACTGGCCTTTGAGAGCAGTTACTATGCATCATAGGCCATAGCGTCACAATGCACTTAGCCCCGCGTGACTGCAGCCCTCTTCGCTTCGCCCACGTGAACGTGTGCGGAATCCTTTCGGCTACCAGGTCCTGTCTACAAAAGGGTTCTACGCTAGATTTGGGATATCATATGCGCCTGCCAACTTGTGATAGCTGCTTTAGTGATATGGACGCAATGGACAGCAGCGTCACGCTCTCAGGCTAAACCTCTCGCATAAGCTGTATTGACGTACCATCGGGCTCAGTTGTCAGGTCAATAAGGTCTACTGCTTGCATAAACGCTGAAGTTACTGTGGAGACGTTATCAAAGTTCCTGTTAGTCGTTATCCTTAATGATGTAATAAGAATATCCTGTTATTGAAGAGGATCGGTGATATCTCGAATATCTCCAGTTTACGTTGGCCTATTTCGTTTTATGCTGTCATATCGTAATATTATAAGAATTATAATGTATTTCACAATAAATTTGAGGAGTGCCGTAGCGGGTGAAATTTTGTTATCAGGATTTAATAAATTAATTATATGACTCGAATACCGCTAATATGTATTGCTAACAAAAATCGCATCCAATCATTTTGCATGATCGGATTCCCGTTGTATAAATGAAATTGATAATCGTAAATAGAATTATTGTTTCGGGTAAATTCAGTGGAATCAGTTTATGCTGAGTAACTGTAATCCAGTCCGTTCCTCGTTCAATCTGTACAACAACAATAATTCCCACGTACCGCACATTGCATGTTGATTTTTGTCATGAAAAAATTCATCATACCTTATGAAATTAAAATTCGAGTGGATAACATGTTCGTCGTACAATTTTCCATGCGGGGTAACGAGGGCGTAGACTCCCTTTTTTTTTATCCTTGGACTTGCGCGGGGTACGAATTTTCTATATGCGTGATGAGTGTTGAAGGTGCCTGAGCACTGATACCCTGTATCTGTTTTGTTAACTCTGCATACAGTCAAGTACGCTGAATGCAAATCAGAAAAAAAACATTTTCTAGTTATATCGAAAATCAGATTAATTCTAGCCGCCAAAAGTACAAACTGCCTTACGTATAAATCACAAGATTAGAAAGTCAGGTGACAGGTACAAAATCCATTGAAAATGCGAAGCTTAATAGAAGCTGGCATAAATATCAGACACTAATACGCCAGCAGCAAGCAGCTGGCGGCTGATAATGAGGTCGTTATGTCGCTACTATACTTAGGTAGGTAGATATATCGCGATGCTCCAGCATGTTGTTCTCGCATCCCAATGCTCAAGTATAATAATTCGTAGGAGCAATGGAGCCCAACTACTTTTTCATTTAAAATAAAATTTCTATAAGCCGCGTCGTAATTAAGCTTTTGCGAAAATTTTATGTTTTTCGACGATTCGTTTCATTCCTGACATCCTTATCCTTATAAATACCTAGACGCGCCCTATACAAGGCTGATTACTACGTTAAGATGAGACCAAGACTCGAATTGATTTCAATCCCCTTCAGCTTCTGACTCGGAGGAAGTTTTGTACGCATACTCTTCTCATCCAATGGAATCACGTAGAGGGAATCCACGTACCCCTCTCTCATTTTTCATCTCTCCTCCTTTCTTCTCTCCTTATACATATACTTTTGATACAGCCGATCCCATCCTTCTACCCTCATCGTCCCATCCGGTACTGTTTTTCCTCGCTAACCCTCAATAACAGCTACGATCATTCTTCACTCTCCGTCAGTTCTTTTGGTCTCATCCTGTGGGCATACTGGCAGAACGACTCGGGAGATAGGAAAGATTACTTAGTCGGATTTTAAGTCACGAGGTGCGACCCCGTTTCCGACAATCCACGCAATCCGTATTGACATGAGTTTGAAAGCAAATTTAATGTCCTTAGGATGTATACCTTCTCCATTGAGAATAACGGCAGCTCACTCAAAAGTTCACCGAGAGATTCGTCCCAAGACCGCGTGTCACCTGACTCTTTCAACAGGAGTCACGTTCATGAAATCAGAACCTTCCTCGCCGGCGATGCACGTTCTTTCCGGTGAACTCAAATCCTCGTACAGACAGAACGAACTAGTGTGCTCCTCTCAATCTTGGACGAGATCTCACACCATCTCTAGATACGTGCAAGTACCTACCTACATCCCTTAGATTCTAGAGTAACGGTTACCCAAGGCTCAAAGTATCGGACTTCTATTCAATTCCCTTTGTCTTTGCTCCGATCCGCGTGGAAGAGAGTTACTTTCTGGCACGTGAAACCTGCACTGATCTGTAATAAATACGTAGCTCAATGTGTACTTGTTCTCTCAGATAGTTCGAGCAACTTCAGTTCGGCCGAATTCTCGAGCGTACAGGCACTCGAAAACTTTTCTGACATATCTTACGCAATAACCTTTGATACAGATTATACGTGGTTTCACCCTACGTCACTCTCTGTTAGAACCTCGCTCATTCTCATCCATTTTCTCTTCGTATCTCTATCCTGCTCTCTCTCTCTCTCTCTCTCTCTCTCTCTCTCTCTCTCTCTCTCTCTGTCTCTCTCTCTCTCT